>CANXYI011048791.1:0-11668 GCA_948208565.1 Hura crepitans
TAATTTCTTTAATTATTATTTTTAGTTTTTCATTGTTCTAATCTTTATTGGGGTTCTATGGATATTTAGTTTCCATTATGCATGAGTCCATGGAAACCAACAAGGATTTGTCTCCATAGACCTTGATCCCTAAGATATAGGTCATTTCTTTAAGATCTTTCACAGAGAATTGTTTACTTAGCTAAATCTTTATTGATTGGAGGATTGAGACATTATTTCTTATTAGTAGTATGTCATTTACACACAACACAAAGAAAAAAATTGCACTCCTACTAACATTTTTGTAAACACATGGTTCATCCATGTTTTGTGAGAAGATAAACCCTAGTTGGCTCATCAAAATAGATGTTGTAGTTCTAGATGCTTGCTTTAGTCCATAAATAGAACTCTGAAGCTTGTAGACCTAATTGCCATTTCTAGATGTGAAACCTTCAAGCTATGTCATATACACTCCTTTGACAATTTTCCTTTAAAGAACATTATCTTCACATCCATTTTCAAAATCTCATAATCATGAGCAGCAATAGAAATCAAAATCCGAATAGATTTAAAATTGCAACTGGACAAAGGGTTTCATCAAAGTCAATTCCTTTCTTTTGACAATAGCCTTTTGCTACTAATTGTGCTTTATAAGTAATTACATTACCTTTCATGTCGGTCTTTTTCTTAAAGCCCTATTTATACCCAATAGGTTTTATCCCCTTAGGTGGATCAATTGAGGCCTGAATTTGGTTGTCATACATGGAGTCCATTTTAAATCCTTAAGGTATAATTTTTATTATAAACTATTTAGAACCTCCTCATAGCTTATAGGCTCATAGTCCTCTTCTATGGCTACTTTTTTGTCTTGATTTATGAGAAATCCATATCTCTTTATAGCAATATAAACCTTAGTAGATCGTCTAAGAACATGTGTTTCCATAAGTTCTTCTATTACCTCATTAATATGAGTAATAAACTCAATATTAGTTAGTTGATTTTCTTCAATTTATAGGTCTTAAACTTCATTAAGTTTAATTTTACTCCCATTATCTTTTCTCAGGAGAAACTCTTTCTCCAAAAAAAATTGTATGCTTTGAAACAAACAACTTTTGTTCTAAAGGATGGTAAAAGAAGTATCTTAAAGTTTCCTTTGGATACCTAACAAACAAACTTTTGTTAGACTTAACATCAAGCTTATCTAACATTATTCTTTAATATAGGCTAGACAACCCTATACCTTCCCATGTGAAAGAATAGATTTCTTGGTATAACATATCTCATATGGCCTAACATCAATAGACTTTGATGGAACTTTGTTTGATGTATAGAAAGCAATTTCCAATTTATACCCCTAGAAAGATTTGGGTAAGTCTGCCAAACTCATCATGGATCGAACCATGTCTAACAAGGTTCAATTTCTCTTCTCAATTACACCATTATGCTATAGTGTATATTGAGATGTCCATTAATATAATATGTGTAACACCCGAAAATCCCGAGTCGTGAATAATAAATCTTGAGGTCATGAATAGTGACTCTTAAGATATGAGCATTGCTTTTCTTACTAATTAATAATACATGTTATAAATAGGCTATAGGTAAAGTTTGGGATAAAAAATAAGGATATTTAAATAGTTAATAACTAATACTTATTTTTGGTATAATAACCCCAGTTAGGCCCCGATGGTACTATTCACCGAGATCAAGTCCCGAACATCATTCTTTTCACACTTTTGCATTCATTTCATGTTATTTTCATGTTTCCACCTCTTCCATACATGTTCCACTTGTTATTAAGACTTAAATTACTCTTTTTCAGAATTGCCTCTGAGAATTTAAAAAATGACCATTATGTCCCTTAGTAAATTTTCGCTCTGCTATTCATACCAACTGACTCTACTCGACTAGTACATCAATTTTATTCCCCAAGCTTTCCTTTAATTCTCACTCCATGTGTGAGTAAATCAGACTGAAATTTAGGGCATGACAAGTAGAGTCGCCACTATAGAGATATTGTATATTATCGAGATAAGAGTGATTAGTGGAGTTGCCACTTGGCCTCTACACTAGGACCTCTGATCTTTTGTACAAGAAAGGTTTGGAATTCAGATCATATATATGCACCATTAATATGCCTTTTGTTTTATATTGTAACGTTTATTAGTCCCGTATCAAGCAAGCATGCATTATACTTAAGCATCCATATCACCTTTATATGTATAAGAATAAATTGTGGCATTTAAAGCATACAACAAGCATACTGATACATTTATACGTCTATAAATTAGGTTATTGATTTGTTGTGGTGTGACCTGACAACTACCTATAATTCCATAGGAATTGACGGTAATTTCCTAATTCCTATCTCTAAGAGATTGTCCTTTAAAATACATTTTTAATGTGACTTTTAATTAGGAAAACTCAAATCCATTTTATTATGAAAACACTAATTAGTTAGTTAGAAAATCATTTAATGTGAAAGTTAGGTAATTGGCATCTAAAACAAGTTGTTTAACTACTTATTACAACCCAAAATAAACTAAAAGATATAATAAGTAGAAAATTGAAGGAAATAAAGCAAAGCATTTAATTGGTCTCATTTGCACATCGATAAGTCCGTGCAGACTCTATGTAGCTTTAGCTAGTGTTCATGTAGACTACTACTTGTAAGGGTTATTATGTTCTTCCAGACCCTTACTTTAGTGAGAAAGGTCACTTGCATATAACTTAAAGGAAAAGGTTAACAATGCCAGATAAAGGATCCATATGGATTCATAAAGAGGACAAGAAATATAAATACAAGTGAAAATTGGAATTCAAAGTAAATGTCTACACGGACTATGTTTCTCATAAGAGGGAGTTCATGAGGACTACATAATAGAAAAAATATGCTAAACACAAATATATTTATGCAAACTATATTCCTCATGAGAAGGAGTCCATGTAGACTTAAAGACAGAATAAATAAGAATGAGACAAGATCATCTATACAAACTATGCTCCTCGTGAGAGGGTGTCCATGCAGATTGTACAACAGTTTTGGAATGTCAACAATATGCATATTATAGAATGGAAGATTAATATAATATGATAACATTATAAAATTATATCAATATGGTAAACAAAATATATTAGAGCATAATACATAAGGCAAATAAGACACTGCTATCGAATATAAGTCTGTGTAGATGACATATCATCTACATATCAAGAAGTGAGTCTGTATAGATGTTAACATGCCTACAGATAGGTCTGTGTGACTAGGACAAAAATAATAGAATGGTTATCATATAATTACAGCCAATTTTACAATATGAAACAACTTAAAACTATAACCTACTCCTATGATCAAAGTGGGGATTACATGGAATCACCCCACTTGTGATCAATCCTTAGAGACCATAGGTCTATGAAAATAATGAAAATATATATAGTAGGAGGCCTTAGATATTACCTTGTGAATGGGCTCTCAAACAATAACACAAAGTGTAAGAGTTTAGAAGAAATTATTTTGAGTGTGGCTAATAAGACTAATAGATCGTATCCTATTTAGAGTCCTTTACTAGACTCACGAATGGTGGTAATTGGCTGCTGTGAATTTGCCTCCTAGCCTCCCCTTATTCATACCTAAAAAGGGTATTTATTGACTTAAGGTTAAGACTCTCCCATCCAAAAGAAGTAGAATTCTAATAGGATTAGGAATTATAGTCTAAATAGGAAGATCCCACTTCTGAAAGATTTTATGTCGGCAAATCCATATAGATTGGTACGACTTAGTCTGTTTGGACCTAGGTGGTATGCTGTCCCACCAGTCTATAGGCTTTGGGACAAGTTTGAGTTAGTCCGTGTGGACATGGGCTTGGACTTGTCTAGGTGGGCTATGGGCCTTGGGCTTGATAAGGCTGATTGGACTAGTATGTATCTAGGTAGAGTATATCCATATTGACCAAGTTTGAAACAGGTTCATATAGACTAGCTTCCTAAAGGGCTTGTGCCATTGCTTAAGAGCCTATCTCTAGTTATCATCATAAGCCAAAAAGTGAGGCATCTATACCAAGTATGATGGGACACCCGATCCTTCAGTCATAAATAGGAGATGCAAGCTTGGCTTTGAGACATTTACTGATGTCATCGATTGGGAATTTAAAGAATTAAAGCATGTGAAGGAGTGGGAAATAAAGTTATTTTCAATCACCAAAAAGCTTGCTGATATAGAGAAGGTCTACCCAACTATGCCCAAGAATGTTCTCAAGTTAGATAGCTATGATTTAAATTTGTTTTATGATAAATAGTAATTGCTAGAACTTTTTAAGGTCAATGACCTCTTCTTTGATAAAGTAAGTAGTGAATTTTCTTATTTGTGTGATGTTTTCCTAATGGTAGCATGCATTACATGATAATTTTTGACATTAATAGCATAAAAAATAACTCATTTAATCTTGGCTCAAATAAACAACCCAAAAATATATTAATTATCTATAATACTACTTTTGAAAAGAGAGAAATATTTGAGAGATTATTAAAGAAATATGAAAAAATCTTTGTCTAGACTTATGAAGACATATTTGGAATAGATAAGAATATAGTTGAACATGCCATTCTAACTTATGAACACATGCCTATATCCTACCAAAGGTTAAGAAGAATGAGATCAGAATGGGTTGAAAAGGTGAATAAAGAAGTAGCCAAGCTATTAGATGTGAAATTCATATAGTAAATTATTTTTCTAGATTGGCTAGGCAACATAGTCCCTATTCTAAAAAAGGATGGTAAAATTCGAATGTGCATAGACTATTGGGACTGAATCAAAGTATACCTTAAAGACAATTTTTATTTACCCGATATAGGCATACTAGTAAATAGTGTGGCCATAGTAGCCATGTATTTATTTGTAGGTGATTTTTCAGGTTACAACCAAATTCTCATGAAGGTTATAAAAGTGTAAAGTGACCTTTATCATAGAAGGGGAACCTAATACTACAAGGTCATGTCTTTGAAATTGAAGAATGCATGGGAAACTTATCAAAAAATGGCTACGTTAATAATATAATGGTGAATTAGCTAATAGGGAAGTGCAATTCAAAGGATTAGAAAAGTTCTTTCTATGGCTAGACAAATTCATCATGAGGATCAACTAGAAGAAATACATATTCAAGGTAACCTTTGACAAGTTACTAGGATTTGTAGTTAGCAAGAATAAAATAGATATGGATCTAGACTAAAGAATGCCATATATTATCTTAAAAAGAAATTACTACCTTATGAGTAAAAATATACAAAGTGGAGAAAATTTGTTTGGGAGTAATCTGGGTCTTTAAGAAACTATGACATTATTTCTAATTTTATAAGGTTAAAGTTGTGGTAAAATAAGAACCCTTATGTTACTATTAGACAACTGCTTTTTTAGTAGGCAAAATAGGAAAATGGATTCTATTTCTTTAAGAGTTTGACATTACCCATATCACTAGAAAGATTATTAAAGGCTGTGAAGTGGTAGACTTCTTAGAATAACAACTAGTTGATAGTGACAAAGTTGAGTTTGAATTTCTATATTAACTCTTAGAGGCAATCTTTTAGGAGGGAGGAAAGATGTACTTTAATAGTGTTGTTAATCAGAAAGTCATAGAAGCAGGTGTCTTACTCTTCACACCAAAGGGGGAACTAATGTTTTGGCCAAGAAGTTAGAATTCCAAGCAACCGTGACATAGTAGAATATGATGCTTGCATTTTTGGTCTAGAATCCTTGTATAAGACCATTGACATTTATGGTGATCCTATATTGGTCATTAAGTAAGCAAATGGAGCTTAGGAGGTCAAAAATGAGAAATTGACTCAGTACACATAGATAGTGGTTAATTTGGTAAAAACTTTCAAATAGATACACATTCCATTTTATTTCTTATGAGTAGATTTTGGTGGTAAATGCTTTGGTAGTTCTAATGTCTATAATTTAGTACATTAAGAAGTTGCTCCTTAAACTGATATATTTTTATAAGAAAAGATACCTTATAAATATAGGCATCATTAGACAAGTGGAGACTAGATGAATTACCTTGGTATTTTGACATTCTAAAATACTTAGAGAAGTGGGAATATCCTAAAAACACCGATGAAAAAGACAACAGGGCTTTGCAAAAGTTAACTACTCAATTTATTGCCTTTTAGGGGGGTGTTAAACATAAAGTAGAATAACAGGATTCAACTTAAATATGTAGATGCAACTAGAGCTCAGAAGATCATGGAGGAGTATATGGGCCCTACTAAATTAGAAAGGAAGATAATAAGGTAGAGATACTTCTAGTTGGCCATGGTAAATACTGCATCAATTTTGTGAAGATATGCCATAAATGCAAGATCTATGATAATTTAAACTATTTGCAAGCATTAGAATTAACCAATTTATCCTCAGTTTGGCCATTCTTAACTTGGGGTATCGATATAATTAGAGAGATAAGGCCATCTGTAGTTAGGGGGCATAAGTACATTTTAGTAGCAATTGATTACTTCTCGAAATGGGTGGAAGCTAAATCTTTCAATAAATTAGGGATAAAGTAAATGAGTAAATTTATTGAATGAAATCTCATCTATAGGTATATGTTGCTGTACTATAATGCCCGTATGTCAAGGCTCTATAAATAGTACCTTTGAGGCTCGAAAAGTGTTCCCAAAGTGCCGAGTCACCTTCACAAGGCTCGAGGTAGCGCATATTGGTCATGAAATTTTAAGGGGCTTAAAAATGATGAAAGTGACTTAATTAAAGATTTAGTAGAACCAATAAATTATTTTAAGCCAAAATCTAATAGGCTATAGGCTCAAATGGACTTGGGATGAAATGCCCCAGGATATGCCTGGAAAGACTTGAAAATACCATACCTTAAAGTTTAAAAATTCCCCTGAGACCATTGTTTAAGGAATTTTTAAATTTCAAGGTCGTTTGCTACTTTTTCTTAATTTTAGGTTTTGCATGTAAACTAAGGTAGTTAGTTAACTATCCTATCGAGAGAATTTGGCAATGAAATTTTACGTGCCTCTAAATAAGCCTAATCAAGGATTTTTAAAATTGTTGTGATAATTTTTGGAGGTCTGAGTGATTTTTTAAAATTTGCTAAAGTATCCACAAAAATTGAGCATTTTTGGGGCACTCAAGTCTTTTGTCACCACTCGGGCTGTCCATGGCCATTATATAAGCCCCTTTATGCCATCTAAGCCTTCACTTGGCACACACCACTCACCCACCTACACTTTCTTCTTTCTTTCTCCTCCCTCTCTCGATGCCATTCTCACCTTCACTCCATTTTTAGGGCTATTCAAGCCTAATTTAGCCTCCAATTAAAACCAAAAATTCCATTGATAAGTTAAAAATTGATATTCAAAGGTTTTAAAGATAATAGTCAACCAAAAAATTTAAGAAAAATTAAGGAGTCCTCAAGTGTACATAAAGGGAGCTTGAGAAACTAATTTTGTGTGTGTAAGTGTTTGTTCATTTTTTATGTTATTTCCTAAGGGATTTCATCATTTTAAGACCCCTTATATTCATAGAATTTCAATTAGAGGGCTATGGAAAATTTGGTGAATTTTTTAAGTTATTGCTGTAAATATGTAGGTGTGAAGGGAATTGAAGCTCAACAAGGGGAATAAAGGTGCTAAAAGGTGAGCAAGGTTCCATTTCAAGTGTAGGCATGTGAGTTTAATGTATCTGAGGCATGCCATTTAGAATTCATGTGTAAATTGTATAGGAGTAGTGTATGCAACTTGTAGTTAGGGTGTTTAGTGTATGTATAATGGTGTGTTATGCTTACATTGAGGTTAATTCCATGCTAAATGAATGAATTGTGTGATGATTTGGTGGATGAAATTTGGGAAAGGTAATGGCCTCACTTTGGCCCAAAGGTGTGTGTATGTTTATGGTGCATGTATGATTTGATTTAGGTGGAAATGTGATGGTTTTTAGTGTGTTTAATATGGAAATGTATGAATTATGCATAGGTACAGTGAAAAAGGAAAGCTATGGTGGTGTCACTTTGAGTGGCTGAAAGGTTCCTTAGGTTGCCTTGAGTTATAAGGCATAGGTATGGCATGGTATTATGGGACATTGAATGCAAATTAGTATGCTAGGGATGGCATTGTAGGTATATGTGGTGAATTTAGTGGAAAAATGCTTGTGAGTATGTGTTTTTGGTATGGCCGAGATATGTATAAGGCATGTCAAGGCTTGGTTTGTATGTTATGTTATGTGATCTGTGTGTGTGTATGTGTGCACTTAAATGATGCCAATGTATGTGTATACATGGATGAATGTGAAGAAAAATATGATATGGCCATTTGCAAGCTTTGTCTGAGAGGTATGTAAGGTAAGTTTGGCATGATAAGCATGTTATGGTATGGTATATGTGTGTGTGAATGGCATAGCATTTTAAGCATGAAATGTGTAATGTGAACTTGGCTAACATGTGTGAGTAATGAGGCATGAAAATGAATAAATATTGGTAAGGCCTTAAAGGTTGGAATGTAGTTAAAAAGGGAACTTGAAAATGGCTTAAAATAGCATGGTAAAATGGAACCTAAAATGGTATGTAATTTGACCCCAAATTTGGTCACTTTGTGAAGTGTATATGGAATGAATTTGAGGCTTGTTTTTAGGCCATTTGGGATGTGTAATTAGGTATGGCTTTAGGCCTATGATAATGTATGAGAATGGGTGCAAATGGCACAAGAAAATGACAAGAAAAGGATATATTTTAGACCTATAAATGTGTACGCAAAAGATAAAAATGACTTATAACTGTCCAAGAAAAATGACCTATAGACCTAGGCATTGGAACTTGCCTTAAACATGTACATAATTAAACTTAAGATAAGGAATGAAATTAGACTTAAAGTGTACTTAATTGTGCCTCAGAAAGTGACAAAAAATGAACTAGAAAATTGACTTGTAATTGTCCAATAGGACCAAAAATGACCCATAACTATCTAGGTCAAAATTTAACTATCAAAATAAATTCATAACTATCTATTTTTCACTTCTAAATATAATAAGAGGATAATAAGTAAATAAATGTATATAAAATAAGGTTAGATGGCCCATTAGTTAGACACCCACTAGATGGGTTGACCTACCAACTTAGGGATTAACAGATGCTAGATATTTACTGATGATTTTTTAGATATTAGAAGGTTTACGAACTGATCCCTATTATCCTTTGGAAGAGTTTTATGTTGATGATTACTTGGATATTGGGAGGTCTACGGACTGATCCCTGCTATCCACTAAAGTTCTTTATGTGATTTTTGGACATTAGGAGGTCTCCGGACTGATCCTGCTATCCATAAGGTGATTTGTGGTTAATTTGTTTGAGGTATTGGGAGGTCTATGGATTAATCCCTATTATCTCCTATTTGGTATTAGGAGGTTCAAGTGAATTGATCCCTATTATCAGACTAGGCCGGTGTTGCGGTTAAGGTCCAAAATTTGGGCTACTTCATAACTTTTTAGTTTCCTCTTGGTCCAGGTTCTTTAAGTGTAGTCTATCTAGTTGAGCCTATTAAATTCAAATTGAATTAATGTACATACCTGATTGATGGTAGTTCACAAAATGATTAAATTTAATTGAAATTATCATAGTGGCATAATTGTAATTAAATGAACCAGGAGACTAATAAATTGGGATTAATCTTTTACATGAATTTAATCTCTGCATTGCATTTATAGCCTATTATTGCATTCGAGTGCCTACATATGACATGTTTTAATACATTAAATTCACCATTGAGTTTATACTTGGTGTACCAATGTTTTGGTGTACAGGTTGCAAAGATAAGTAGTCCAGCCTCGGAGATCATGTAGTGTAGCAGCACAGACTGGGAAGGGTATATAAATGCCTTTTTCTTTGTTTTATTAGTTAGCACTCATATAAACACTATAGGTTATGGGTTTAGCATGCTTAGATGCTGCTTATGTTTATATATATTTAAAGGATAGGTTCTTTGTATATAAATAGCTTATTTATCTGAATGTCTTGCTTTTATAGTTTTTTATGACTGTGGGCCTGAGGCCTTATGTGATTGTGAAATGTTATTGATGTGTGATGAGAATACTAAGGGGACCAAAAGGGTCTAGGAGAAGGGGATAGTATGATAATATTATAAAATTGCCTTTATAGGTGGAAAATTTTTTTTGAATGTCACCCAGCTAGTCGTTGTGCTATCTAATTTTCTATAACATGTAAACTATTTGTTAAATGGGTTTTTTTTGTGTCTGTTACACCTTATACGAAATGGATTAAGGATTGAACTAAGGAGTATAGCAATATCTAATAAAGTTTTAAAATAGTCTTTAAGTGTTAAGGAGTGTAAACCTAGAGCAATTTTAGGATAAGTGACCTAATAGGAAGTGCATCACTTGTTAGATTTCTTAGGAAGTTTAGTAGGGGGTGTGACATTTGGTGGTATCAAAGCTTAGGTTATATGTTCCTAGGTGTCTTACATAAGTGCCAATGACTAGGGTTGTTTCTTTCTGAACTACTACATTATAAAGAGGCTGATAGGTCCTATTTCTTTTTGTAGTTGATCAAGATGAGTGATCAGATACTGAAAGATCGGGGAGCGTAAGTGGCTAGTTATGCATCTACAATAGTTCAAAGGGGATTTGGCAGTGCAACCATACCAGAACCCAGTGATATGACATAATAGTAATAGCCACAAGCACAGCCACAGACATGAGAGTCCCTGACACTGTTACAGTAGATAGTGGAACTGTTCAGACATACTTCAACAGCTGCTATTCCACCTCTTCCACCAGCTCCAGTACCTCTACCACCACTAGCTCCTTTATAAAAGACACCTTTAGAGAGGATTAAAAAGATGAGAGCTATAGATTTTTGGGGTACAAAGGAGGATGATGTAGCACAAGCAGAGTACTAGTTAAAGAGAACCTTGGAACAATTAGAGTGTATAGAGGAAGAAAGCTTGAAGTGTATAACTTCTCTTTTTTAGGAAGAAACATTTCATTGATGGGATACCATTAAGAAGAGAAAGGTAGTAACATATCTCACCTGGGAGTTCTTCTTAATAAAGTTTAGGAAGAGGTATATTCTAGATTCATACAAGGATAAAAAGAGGTAAAAGCGTCTAAATTTGAGACAGGGTAGGAGAACAGTGTCAGAGTATGAAAAGGATTTCACCAGATTGATAAGATATGCTAAGGAGTTCATTCCTAGTGAAGAGGAGAAATGTAAGAGATTTTTTAAAGGTTTGAATGTAGAACTGAGGATGTAGATAGCTAATTCGAGAGTTATAGATTTTGCAGTATTAGTCACATCTATTTATGATGCGAAGGAGATAGTATATGAGAAGAAGGATTTCTTTTAGAGGAAGAGATACTTCACTGCTGGGTAGTCTAGTGCAGCCCCAGGTGGTAGTAAAAGAAGATAAAAAGCATAATCTCAGTTTCGGTCAGTGCACTAGGCACTGAGGTAGACTCAATCTCAGAGGTTTGGGCTAGCTTTTGCAGTTAAACCTTGACCACCTCCATGAGCCATTAGTGCTCCAGGGCCAATTGCTTATAGGAATAGACCCCTAACTTGCAATACTTGTAACAAGAGGCATTGGGGGCAATGCTAGTTTAGTAGAAAGGGAGAGTGCTTTACTTGTGGTGCTTAAGATCATTATCAGAGAGAGTGTCCTTAGA
>CANXYI011048793.1:0-22026 GCA_948208565.1 Hura crepitans
TCCAGAAGGTTGCTTGGTCTTTCACAGTCTACGTGCATAGATAAGTTGCTAAAAAGGTTTAGCATGGATCTCTCCAAGAAAGGTTATATTCTTATGTTACATGGAAAATACCTTTCTAAATCTATGTCTTTCAAAACACATAAAGAGAGAGAGCTTATGAGTAGGATCCCATATGCTTCAACTATAAGATCTATCATGTATGCAATGTTATGTACGAGACCCAATGTACCATTTGCTTTGAGTGTCACGAGTAGATTCCAATCTATTTATGGAGAGGAACATTAGGTTACTGTGAAGAATATCCTTAAGTACTTGAGAAAGACTAAGGATTTATTCTTGATTTATGGAGAAGAAGATTTACAGGTTAGTGGGTATACTGATGCTAGCTTCCAATATGATGAAGATGACTGTAAATCTCAATTTGGATACATATACATTATGTATGGATGAGCAATTGTTTAGAAGAGTTCCAAACTAGATACAACTACGAATTCTACCACTAAAGTTAAATACATAAAAGCTTCTGATACAGCTATGGAAGCCATTTCGATTAAGAAGTTCATTATAAAACTTAAAGTGGTTCTAAGCATTGTTAATCTAATACTACTATATTATGATAACAATGTATCTATTGCACAAGCTCATGAACCACAGTCTCATCAACAATCTAAACATGTTCTTTAATGTTACCATTTGATTAGAGAGATCATCAGTAGATAGGATGTGAAAATTGAAAGGCTCTCCATAGATCATAACACAGTTGTTCCTCTCACAAAGGCATTGTCATGAGGAAAGTTTGATCAACATGTAAATACAATGGGCATTAAATACATGGGTGATTGGCTCTAGTGCAAGTAGAGATTATTAAAAGTATGCCCTAGAGATCATGTAATAAGGTAGTATTCATGTATTTAAACCTTGTGAAATCATACTGAAAGGCATTTCTCTTTATATCATGGTACTTTTATAAATTACTTATAATTGTTTGCAATGTCTTAAACCATGTTATAAAGTCCCTAGTATATAATCAGAGTGCAGAGGAAATCATAAAGTGTTCATAGTGGGAGATTATTATTGCATGCAAATGTGATTTACCTAAATATCCCTAATCAAAGTATTAACAAGATGGGACATTGTTAATGCTAAAAGATTAGCACATGTTATACTTCTTGATTGGAATAAGCAGTAGTTCTCACAAGCTATAAGTATAGAGATGCTTGGAGTTAACTTGTGGATGTTTACTTAGGAAGTAAGTACATCAGAGACCCACCATGAGATCTCACATGGATACTTAATCTATGTTAGTGAAAGTATCTCATCATATCAGTGGTGCAAGTATCTTTAGACTTGAGATCACTAACTATCTTAAATATGGAGTGACACACTTTGAATCCAAAACTTTTACTTCGAACAAGAAGTATACATAGTGAGGTGCTTAAGTATGGCATAACATATATGAAGATAGGGTAGTAATCAACAAAAGATTTACCACCCTAGATTACAGTGGAGAGTTTATCTCATAGTTCTTATGAGTAACCTACATTCAGGAATTTCTAGCCAAAGCAAAGTACCACGTGTGAATGGAATTCACAAAGGGCATTTTGGGAATAAAGGTGAAATTATTAGAACAATATGTTTATGGCTTAATTAGACATACTTAGTTAAGCTATGAGTTGACACAAGTCCATACTCAAAACTGGATGAGATAAAAGATGGTGAAAGGAGTTTATTACACCGTAACTGTATATGGAATGGTTAAGTCAAACCACTTGACTTTCCAGCACTTGGGTAGTCATGATCCATGGCTTGATGCCTCTTTTGACTTGTATACAAGTGATATATCAATTAGTGAATTGATATTGATTCAATGAGATTGAATCTATAGAATCCTTATTAGAGTAGGACTCTAATTCACTGTATACTACCAAGCTATTTTGGAAACCTATAGGCTCACACACATAAAAAGAGTTTGAGGATGATTCAATGAGATTAAATTTTTTTAATGATATGAGATATCATTGGAAGATGAATTAAGAAAAAGGAATGAGCTAATGGGCTTAGGGGCCATTTGCAAATGAGAAGTCCAAAAACTCAGGATTTTTGTAAAATTAGGGTTTTTGGACTTAGGCCTTATTGAGTCTAAACTTTTGATTGTTCTTCCATCTAATTTTTTATAGGCCTTTAAAAGGTTTAAAATGCCTTAAATTAAAGTAATTATAAATCCAAACTAGGGCCAAGGATTGCCACATAGGATTAATGAAAGTAGGGCCGAAGCAAATTGTATATAAGCCTATTAAAAGGCTTAGTGATGTAATTTAATTAACATATGGTAAATGTTCTAAGGAAAACATGCATACATGAATACATGTATAAGCATGTAAATATGTTTAAACATAAGAAATCAATTATGTGGAATAAAAGAAAATATAAGGTGTATGTGTATAAGTAGATCAACAAGAACTTGATATAACAATAACAATATCAAAGAAAGGAAAATAAGAAAGGATTTTATAAGTTATATTTGAAAAGTCAAATTAAGATAGAGTTTATGGGAATTATTAAATGAGAATAAAAAAATAGAATAGTTGGATATTACAAAAATAGGAAATTTCAAGTCATGGAGTGTGAGTAACAAAACAAAATGGGAACATAAGTAACAAAACAAGATGGGAATGTATGGTTATAACTAAATGCATTATGATGTGAACTAAAATATAGATATGCTTAAGATAAATTTGAGAATGGGCTTGCAATGATAGTGAATTATGAAAGATTTATCTACATGTTCACATAATTGAAATGTAATGAAAAAAATTGAACATGAAAATGGTATAAATCCCTGATAGGGTTTAAATAGCATGAAAATTAATTGAAAAGTGAAATGAAATGAGAATTGGTAAAAGCCTATATGAGTTGGACAACTTGGACTAGATAGGTTGACTGATCAATTAGGGATAAATAGTAGCTACTAGGGCATCTCAGTGTCTTTCTATGCTAGTGCAATAGTTGTAGGTTCATGAGGCCTACTGCACATATATATATGCTGATGCAGTAGTCATAGGCCTATAATGGCTATTATACATATATCTATATTAGTGTAGCAGCTATAAGTCTAATATGACCACTACACTATATGGGTATAGCTACTTGTAAAGTCTAAAATGTTGGTCACTACACAATCATACTTATGCTTATAGTACACAGGTGCAACCACCTATATGGTCTAACAAGGCCACTGTACTATGCAAGTGCAACCGCCTATAAGATCTAAAATGTAGGCCATTACATATCTTATGAGACCTATAGTAGTCGATATCCTATTATCAAGTATTAAACTTATGTTCTTCGAACATATGGCTTTAGTAGGTCTTCATGTAAATACTATAGGTTATAGGTTTAGCTAGTTTAGAAGCTGCCAGAGTCTATAATTATAAGCTAAACATATGGTGTAATTAAATAAGCTTGTTAATCTAAATGCTTCTATTACTATCTATTTTAGTAATTATGGGCTTAAGGCTTGTGTGATGAATAAATATATGATAAGGATACTTAGGAAGACATTAGAGGACCAAAAGGGTCCAAAAGATGATAGGAGATGTAATTGAGGTTATTTAAAGTGTTTTTCACAAGTTAAAATTTTCAAAATGTCACCTGATTAGCTGTTGTGTTGCCTAAATTTCTATAAAAATCTATAATTGGCTATCAAATGAATTTATAGGTTAAATATACCATGAACAGTAATGTCTAAG
This sequence comes from Hura crepitans, assembly GCA_948208565.1. Classification (NCBI taxonomy): domain Eukaryota; kingdom Viridiplantae; phylum Streptophyta; class Magnoliopsida; order Malpighiales; family Euphorbiaceae; genus Hura; species Hura crepitans. The sequence goes on from CANXYI011048793.1 coordinate 3,750, forward strand.
TGATAGACGAGAATCTAGGCGATATCTACCTAAAAAATAAATAATCTATAAGTGTTAAGTAAACGCGGGTTTGGAGTAATTTCAGGATAGTGACCCTAGTGGGAAGTGTATCACCTATTAGGTTTCTTCAAGAATCTAGTAAGCAGTGTTACAGTTGGAATTAAGAGAATGTGAAAAATGACCTTAATGTGGCATATTGCACATAATAAGAAGCATAATGGGGCTAAAATGGCTAATTTTAGTAATTAAGGCTAAATGGGCATAAATTGGGATTAATTCACATACTTGACTTAATTATGTGTCAATGAATGTGAGAGAATGTATTAAAAATGGAAAATGCTTACAATATGCCTATTTAGTCTATTTGCCCATAATACGAAAAATAGCCTTAAAGTGTGCACTTATGAATATCACATAAGTTTTAGGCATACATAAAGTACCTTATATCACTTATAATTGTTGTAAGCTATTTAAGGCCATATGGTGTGTGTCGGTCGAATGACATATAGTGTTATAAGTGAATATAGTCTTTTGGCTTGAGTTGCCTTAATATGTGTATAAATATATGTGTGTATCATGGAAAATGGTAGATTGATGCTTGGCATTGAATTTTTAGTCATGGTTTATAATGCATGAAAGGCATTTTGGGTTCTAAATAATGAAAATGGTAATTAGGGTTTTGTAATAGGAATGGCCAAATGGTTTAAGGTGAAAAACCTTATATGTGTGTGTTAGTATGGATTAACTAAAGAAGAATGAATGTGATGCCTAGTGGCCGAAATTTTTAAACTTGTATAAGGGCTTAAAATTTTGATGCCATAAGCTCTTATTGCATATGTACATGTTCTTGAATATGGTTATGTGGTATGTATGATGCTGAATACCAAAATATGCCTATGTGAGCATGAATGGCCGAATGACATAATAAGGGTACATATACATGTTGAATAATAAATTGAGAATATTAAAATGTATACATGATTCACTCATTATATAGATTACAAATATGATTATTAGTATGAAAAAATAAGGTTTATGACCAAAACATGTCTTAAACTCGAAATGACTCTAAAGAGTTCTTAAAAAATGAGTTATGCCAAATTATGAGAAATTTGATGAACATGAAGGCATATATTGTCCTAAATGGGTTTATGACCTTAGTTAAATGTATGTATGCATAATGCATGCTAAAAATCCATAAATAAGATGGATATTGTGATTGGTTGTGCATATGGCACAAATATGGCATAATGGTATGTTAAAAGGAGCAATTTTAGTCATATAATGTCTAAAATAAGTAAATTAAAAGCTATATAAGCTTATTTAATGAGGTGAAACTAAAAACAATGGCTTTAGTCTATAAGATACAGCAACCTAAGAATGGATAGGTTGATCGATTAGCTAGGGGATATAGCAATTGCTAGGGCACTTCAATGCTTAGATAATGATCCAAAGGTTCACTTTTAGTCTTACCTATGGATAAATGTGCTAAGATATTTGGATCTATATGGGTGTAGTTGCAAGGTCCTATAGGAGTCACTATACAAGCACATGTAGGTGCAACTGTGTAAGTCATGGGGGATACTGCACAACTTGTCTATGCTAGTGCAGCAGCCAATGATCCTATTATCCATAGGTTGAGATTATTCATGCTCCACTTATGAAAAAAGGGGCAAACAACAAAATCAACACTTAATGCATGTCATGACTTTACTATGATAGTTAAGTGCATGTATGATATAAAAATAAATCAATTTGATGATTTGTTGATTTTATATGTTATTTTACTATACCTGTATGACATGGATATCATTGTGCATAATGTGTGTCAATTTGGTCATGAGTATGGCATATCATTAGTTGCATGAATGTTATGTAATATGTAAAGTAATTATTCATACGAATGAATGGCATATACCTATGGTATGTTAATAATAATTTTTAGCACATGTTATTTCGATTACACCACTAACCATTGACTTACCACATTGTTTGTTTATGATGCATAGGTAAGAAGACTACTCTTTGATACTCAAAGCCTCAGGACATCAAGAATTATCAAGAGAAGGCTATTCTTTTGGTAAAGATTGTATATATATAATAATTGCGATATATAGGATACACTCAAATGTATAATGTAAGGGAATAGATCAAATTGGTATCTAAATTGTAACTTAATGTTTCTTTTTGGATTTTAAAGTTTGTAAACCTTATTAAATTGTTTGATTGTGTGCTGTGTTGTACGATATCTCTTTTTGAGCTTGAGATATCTTGTGATTGTGTTATGTTATTAGAGTGATCAAAGGATCACATAAAGTTGTAGAAGTGTGTGAAATGATTATAGAAGTGTATTTTCTTATGCAAGTTACTATTCAAAATTTGGGATAGTGCTCGATACAGCTATTATGCTATCGAAATTTTGGCACAAGGATTTCTAGTTTTGAATAAGTAACACTATTTGAAAAAGGTTTTTTGTAAACCCATATTTTCACACATAATGTTTTAATCAAAATGTTTTATAACAAGTAAAAGGATTAATGAGTTTGGATATCTCGATATATGTGCATATCTTAGTCAACCTCAATAATCGACTGGCATTTAGACCAAGTAAAGGGTGTCACAGGCCCTCAATCAAGAACAAGTAGGCTCAACTTAAGAGGTAGTTAAGAAGAAAAAAGGGAACCAGACATAGTCATAATAGTAAAGCCATGGTGATAAATAAAAATTCAAATAGGGATCCTAGAAAGAAGTTCAGTCTGCCATTATGATAGTAACAATTGCTAAAAGTACACCTAGGGTGCAATGTGAACATTATAAAAAAAGAATATCTTAGAACTTGCTGGAGGATTATACCAAGGGCTTGTTATAGATATGGATCTTAAGGCCACATCTCTAGAGACTGTCCGAGGTTTCCTCCTATTGATACACAGTATAAAACTTCTTCACCTACACCCTTCAGGGTACAAAATGAAAGTAAGAAGGGAAGAAAGGCAAGTAATTAGAAGTTCAACTTGAAAATAGTACAGAGGATCAAGCTTAAGGCTCCAATGAGATAGTATGCCTTATGACCTAGTGATGATACAGACTCTTTAGAGGGCATGCCAAGTATTATTTATCATTATACTAATCCTTTTGAAATCTCATATCGGGATGATGATAAAGCATGTATGATGCAGTATAGCTGATAGTATAGACTTATGATTATTCATAAGATAAATCCTAATTAAAATTTTAAGGACAAAATTTCTTAAAAGGGGAAGGATTGTAACGCTTGAAAACCTTGATTTCGTAGTGCTTTCTGAGATAGAAATAGTGTTTCTTGAGAATTAGGTCATACTGAGGTGGCTAAAAGGGAGCACTAGTTATAAAACTTCGATGGGCAAATATGAGGATAAAAATAAAGGAATTAGCACTTCCCACTAAACCAATAAATTATTTCACATTGATATCTAGTGAATAGTGACCTTAGTTTGCATCGGGCCGAGAATTGCCCAGGACATGCCTGGACTGACCTAAAAATAGCATACCCTGAAGGTTAAAAATTCTAAATAGTTTAATGGTGAAGGAATTGGAATTTTTTGAGGTCGTTTGTTATTTAATTGAAATTTCTTAAATACGTGAGTGAATAGTTAACATAGTTTCCCTTGGAATTTAGGCCTGAGATTTTAGGGGTCACTTAATAGGGAAATTCAATAATTTTTGGCACTAAAAGCATGATATTTAAAGATTTCTAGAAATTATTTAGCATTTTTGAAGTTTAAAATGTATATAGGATTAATCAGGACCGTTCGATCACCACATGGTGTGATCTAAATCGTCCATCATCATAATATAAGATTGAGTGTGTGTGTGCCTATGGTAGCTTAGTGCACCTATCTTCCTTCCTTTTCCCTCAAAAGCCGATGCCATTCTCTTTTTTCTTTCTCTTCCCTTTCTTTGATCATTTCTCACTTGAAACACCCTAAAACCCTTCTATTATTATAAGGAAATTAATCTCTACAACATCTAAAACCTATATCTAGCCACAGATTTGGAAGAAACAGAGGTTTAGTGGTGAATTTGAAGCTTGAAGATTTAGGATTTTGAACACCTAAATCACACCAAGTCCCAAATCGATTCCCGAGTATTTTTCTAGGTAACTGTAGATATTATAGCTCATAATTATATTTTTATTTTTAGATTTAGAGTTTTAGATATTTTTCTATGAATTTTTCTAATTATTAGGGTACTATAGAAATTGTAGGAATTTGTGTAACATAAGAATGGAGGCAAATGAAATCTAAAGAATTGAACTCGAGATAGCATAAAATGTCTCTGTAAGTGTATTCAATGAATTATACATCTATTTGTTTAAGTTTAAGAAATTCAAGTATGCATGTCATTATGGAATGTGTGTGAAATTTGTATGTATGTATGTATGTAAAATGTATAATTAATGAATTTGATGACATATATGAGTGATAATGAAGTGAAATAAGTGAAGAAAGTTGATAGCATAATGGCTTAAGTGCATACATGTATATGGTCGAATGGTTTAGTGTATATGTTAATATGGATATTATGCTTATTACATGTATGTATGTGTAAAATGCATAGATAATGCTTGTAATGATGTGTGCATGTGATAATGTAGTGAATTGAGAGGAAAAGGAAATAATGGCTAAAGTGTATAAGTGAAAGTGACCAAATGGTTATGTGGGTGTGTAAATGTAATTTATGTATATAACTATGTTTGGATAAAATGAACATGGCTTTATGGCAAATATAAGGGTGTGATGATACTAAAAAAGAATTAAAATAGGGTGCAATAACATTGTGTATTGGTATAATATGTATACATGCATATATAATGTTAGAAGTAATTAAATAAGAGGGAAAGTAATAATGGCAAATTATGTGATCATTGGTAAAGTGAAATGAAGAATGATATATATTCATAATAAAGGAAAAAGGGTAACTAAAAATATAAATTAAAGGTAAATATGACAAGGAAATGGACATGTACCGAAAATAGAGGTAATTTAGAAATGCTTGAGGTAATGTATGAATCAATAAGGTAATGACCAAAACAAATGAACTAGATAATAAAATGGGAAAATGGAAGTGGCCTCGTAATGTGGTATAAGGAAATATCAGAAAAGCATAATATGTCAAAATGAAAGTAAGTCTGTAAATATGAGATTGTAATTTCAAAAGTAAAGGTAAGAACTAAGTTGATACAAATAATGTTAATCAAGTATATGATATCCCATATAACCTTGACATTGCTAGATAGGTTGACTAGTCAACTAGGGATTTAGGGTAGCTACTAGAACATTTGCTTAACCCAGGTGCAATCGTAGTGTAGGTCTAATAAGGCCACTGTATAGCTTTAATGTGGGTGCAGCCATAGTGTAGGTCCAACAGGACCACTACACAACTTTAATATGGGTGCAGCCATAGTGTAAGTCCAAAATATGGCCAGTGCACACATATTTAATTAAGCTGGTGTAGTAGCAATGCAAGTCTAACTAGGCCACTGCATAACTTAACTTGTATAATGCTAGTGCAACAACAAAGTAGGCCTAAAATGTGGGCTACTGCACAACTTGTGATCCCGTTATCTAGTAAGGTTAGTATGGGCTAAAAAGAGGCTAGTAAGTAAACTAAGATAAAGAGAAATAGTAGATAGGAATAAATCAAGTAAGTAGACAATAAATAGGCTGATGTTAATACAAGTAAGATAATAAGAAAGGCAACATGAGCAACAAGTAAGCAAGAAGATTGAATCAAAATTAAAGAAGGGAAACACATTCTAGGTAAAGGAAAAGTAAGCTAAAGGTAAGGACAGAATGATGACAGGACAAATGAATTAATAATAATACAAATTATATAACAAAAGAATAAAGCTATAAATTGAAAATAAGGAGTAAAGTGTATGCAATCTAACTAGTAATAATTGAGACACCATAAGATAAGAATGTAATAAACTAAACATAAGAACTAAAAGCATAAATGGCCTAAATTAGTAACAAACAATACACTAAAGTGGAATAAATAAGTTTATAAAATATGTTAAAATAACAATGGCATGGACAACATTTGTTTTTGTAAAACCTATACATGTTAAAATAAAGAAAGTTTATGCAAACTATGTAATTGACAAACCGGAAAATAATCTATGTATAGAGTTACTCAATATAACCCCACATTGTGTTATGCATGGCATGATAAGTATAATCATTACATTTATTGCATTATCAGCATGGCATGTACAGTTATTCTAAGATTATAGAATATACATGATGTATGATTTATTGAATACACCACTAAGCCTTATGCTAAGATCATCATTGTTTGCAATGCGTAGGTAGTAGATTACAAGTGCAGGTCATAGCCTCAAGTGAAGTAGTGCAGATCAAAAATGATATTAGCTTGTATTACCTTTGTATTATGTAAAGTATGTATAGATGGCACTCATGTATAAAAGGATAAAGGAGTGGGCCTAAACCTATGTAAATGTATGAATGTTTTATCAAAGAATTATGGTGTACTTTGTATGTATATCTTATTTGTAAACTGAGACATTGTAATATAGGTAAGACACAAACATGACTGATGATGATGCTATGTGTGTATGAATTAAGGATATTATTTGAAGGGTTAGATGGACCCAATTATGTGGATTATTGATGAGATAATATAAAAGTGTCTCTTTTTCACAGGTTTTTATTAAATGAGGCCACCCGTTATGCTACTAGATTTCTATTAGACCAATCAAGAGGCTAAAATTACAAGCCAAATAATTAAACTATCACTTAACACCGATTTCAACAATAAGTAATGTCAAAAAAATTAGATGATAAGCCTAAAACAAGAAAGTAAGCTCTTATATCATCTCTTATTTGGGTCTAGCAATCGGACCGAGTAAGGGGTGTCACAACAATTCCTTCCCCTCTTAAGAAAATTCATCCTCAAAATTTACCTATTTTAAATAGCTATGAGTATTGTACTCTCATTTGCTGGTTGCTCTCCCATATTACTTTTTATGAACCATAGTGCTTCTAACACTTTCACTAATGGCACTATTTTTTTTCACAACTCCTTTACTTCCTAGGCCACTATCTAAATTGGTTCTTTTTCATATGATAGATCTGATTGTACTTATATCTCTTTTATTGAGAGCACATGTAAAGTGTATGACATGTACTTCCTCATCATAGAGATATGAAACACATCATGGATTAACTTTAGTTCTGAAGGCAACGCTAACCTATATGCCACTAGTCCAACCCGTTTAATTACTTCATACAGTCTGATAAATTTGGGGCTTAATTTGCCCTTTTTCCCAAATCTGAGTATCTTTTTCCAAGGTAATACATTCAAAAAGTCTTTGTCTCTAACTTTATACTTAATTGATTTTCTTTTCAGATCTACTTAGGATTTCTGCCTATTTATTACTGCTTTTAACCGATCTCTTATGATTTTGACTTTTTCCTCTATATCTATAATCAAGTCTGGACCTAATAACCTTCTTTCACCCAATTCTATCTAGCATAATAGGGTTCTACATTTTCTCCCGTATAATGCTTTATAATGCACTATTCCTAAGCTTGCCTAATGCAAAATCTCACAATGACAGGTACCTATCCCAGTTGCCTCTGAATTTAAAGGTGCAACTTCTCAGCATGTCCTCTAGTACCTGGATCACCCATTCCAATTGACCATCTCTATGTGGGTGAAATGTTATACTAAAGGTGAGTCGAGTACCTAAGGCCTCATGCAACTTCCTCTAAAATCTAGATATGAATTTCATGCCCTGATCTAAGAGAATAAACACTAATACTCCATGTAATTTGGCAATTTCCTCAATGTACAACTGTAACAATTTTTCTAGAGGATAGTCCATCTTTATTAGAATGAAATGTGATATCTTTATCAATCTATCTACAATCACCTATATAGCATCACACCTGCTCCTTGTCATGGGTAAACCTATGATGAAATCCATGGTAACTCGCTCCCACTTCTATTCTGGTTTTGCTATAGGTGGAGCAATCTATAAGGAACCTAGTGTTCAAATTTCACTTGTTAGCAAGTGAGACACTATGTTTGATAAACCCTTTATCTAGCAGTTCCTACAATTACACCTTTAATTCTTTTAGCTCTGTAGGTGTTATTCTTTAAGGGGCTATTGAGATAGGTGTTGTGCCTAGATACACATCAATAGGAAACTTTATCTCACGTTCTGGTGGTAGCCCTAATAACTCATTTGGAAAAACATCAAGAAATTTTGCCACTATAGGTATCTGGCTAACATGGGGTCTTGCCTATTTGGTGTCAACTACATGTGCTAAGTAGGCTTGACAACCCTTCTTAACTAGCTTTCTTGCTATTGTTGCTGAAATCACATTGGATAAAAAGTTAGTTCTTTCACCCACAACAATAATTTCCCCTCCCCCTATTGTCTGGAAAGTAATCCCTCTTCTATCTATAGTCCACTATTGCATGATGTCTAGATAACCAGTCTATTCCCAATATGACATCAAATTCATTAATGGGTAACTCTATCAAGTTGGCGAGGAAGGTGTGTCCTTGGACTGCTAGTGGAAAATCTTTGTACACTCAGTTTACTATCACATGTTGTCCTATTGGGTTTGCCAACAAAAATTTTAGCATCTAGGGGTTCTAACTAGAGGCCTCTATCTTGTGCTACTGAAGTGCATACATAGGTGTGTATGGACCTTAGGTCTACTAATGCCAAAATAGAGAAGTCAAAGAAATAAAATGTACCAAGTATCACATTAGGGGAATATGTCTCTTCTCTAACCCGAATTGCATATCAGAGAGCTAGTGCCCTCACCTCAGTCCTTTTGTCGGTCTCTAGTCAGGGCCTCTAGTTAGTTCCCACTTTATCTGCCTTACTCTCCTTCTAGTTCTTTGCTGGAGTAGGTGAGAAATCCAGGAGCCTAAAGGAATCGTCTATGTTTGGCCTTAGTGGATAATCCTTCTGGTAATGGCCTTTAAAGCCACAACTATAAAAAGCTCTTAGAATTAATCTCTAGAATATACCTCCATGTCTCTTACCACAAGTACCATATACTGGCAATAGACTCTTAGCTTTAGAAACTGGAGCACTAGTGGTTGGCCTCTGTTGTTGTCCAAATTTAGATTGCCCTATTGGGCCTGATCTCTAAGTAGGGGCTGACTTTTGTGATGATGAAGTATTAGGGCCACCTTTTGGTCTCTTACCGACCTTAAGTGCTGAACTAGCTTAGCCCGCTATGAAGGATCTCTTCTTTTAAGAGTTCTCTCATCTCTCTTTTAATATGTCCTTCATAGCGTAGACCACTGCAATAAGGGCAAAAGAACTCCCGGTTCTGGTTCACCACTACCTACAATCTAATATTTGTATTGAGGCCTTTCTTAAAACTTTTACACTTCTTTTCCTCTATAGGCATAAGGGCTATTGCATATCTACTGAGCCTCATAACTCCTTCTCATATTTTGACACTATTCTACCTCTCTGCCTTAAGTCTAGGAACCACTGCCTCTTCTTCTCTAGGTAGCCTTTAGTAATATATCTCTTCTTAAATTCTTGAAAAAAGATATCCCAAGTGATCTCTACTGTTGGTCTACTCTCTAGAACTGTTTGCCACTAGTAGACCCTTCTTCTTATAGTAAGGATGTGGCACAAATCAGGCTTTCTTTTAGAGTACATCTCAACTGCTCTAATATTCTTTATGTTCTCTCTAGCCAAGATTCTATTATTACTAAATTGTCTCTATTTGTGCTTAGAAAATTAGTCGCCCCCATCTTTTTCACCCGTTCCAAGTAAGATTTCTAAAGAGCTTATGGTACTGATGGCTTTTATGTTGCTAGTGGTAGAGGAGGAGTAACTGCTACTGTAACCTACTTAAACACTTCAACCATATATTGTATTAAGGCTGATTGTACTTGCATTGATTGTGCAAGCCATATAAGTGGTACCAACTGTATGGGCACTAGTTGTGCTACATCACTAGGTGTAGGAGCTACTAAGCCTTCTAGCTCTTATATTGTAGTAGGGGCATCGCTTTCTATATCTTTAGCACCATCAAGTAACCTCTGATTACTCATCTTTGATCTATACCAAGAAACAATTATTAGCCTCAAGCAGTAAAGTGCTCGTGTGATGTATATGGATACATGAACCTATCACACTCATATACAGCCTAGGAATGCCTAAACTGGGCTCTAATACCACCTAATATGACACCCCTCACTTAACCTGGTAGCTGAATTCCAATAAGAGATGGCACGTTGTGACACCTCTTATCTGAGCTGTTGCTAGTTTAAATAAAAGATGGCACATTTACCCATTTTACCATTATCTCATTGTTATTCTGATGTGCACTTACACCATGAGCATCTAGGGCCCATGTGTAGCCTTAAAGTTAGTGTTATGAATATAAATGTTTAAAATTCCACTATTACATTTTAACAAAAATTCGACAGCATAACAGTTGTATGGTGACATGTGATAAAATAAATTTGTGAAAATGACACTTCTATCAAATTCTCAAACTCAAACTCAATCTCTTGGGTCCTTTTGACCCTCCAATATTATCAATCAGCATACATTATTATCAATCACAACACAATTATCACAATCTCAACATTTCCTTGTATCAAGTATGTATCATGTAATAGTTATACATTATTGATGTATGTTTATTTAGTTTACATATACAAAGGTTATATACATATATCATAATATTGGACCTATACCCTACATATATACATATGAGTGCCACTAACCATTATTACATCACACTAAAGGCTATACAAAAATATTCTAACTAAAAGGTTGCCTTGACTGCATTACTGTCTCTTGAGGCTTGATCTAGAGCTTTGCCTATCTACAACGTACGTATCGAGAAAACACGATAAGCTAAGCATAATGCTTAGTGATGTATTCGATAAAACATGCAAACATCAGTTTATGCATTCATGACATTCATGCATTTGTAACACAAACATGCCATTTAACCTTTATGTTTATTCCTTTCTTATGTCATTACTAGTTGATTAATTCTAGTTATTACCTTATCATTGATTTTATGCATTTATAGGTTTATGCAATTGAATTCCTTTTTAGGTGTTTATATACCCTTGTTAAGTTACATGTTGGCTAATCCTACTACATTATGACATCAAGGTTAAGTCTCTAGTCATTTGCTCCACTAGTATCTATAACCATTATTTATCTTCTTATAGCATTGTGTTGTATTCTTGTCATTTACATCTTTAACCCATATCTGAGAGACACACATCCAATTATTGAATATCGAGGTCAAGTTTTGTAATGGCCCATATTTTAGACCTATATGCTACTGCACTAGCCTGGTAATCAAACATAAAGAGCTCTAATATAATCTATAAATACTAACCATAAAGGTCTTAATCCTAACCATAAGGGTCCAAATCCTTACCAGAAAGGTCTCAAATCCTAACCATAAAGGTCCCAGTCCTTACCATAAAGGTCTCAATTCCTTACCATAAGGGTCTTAAATCCTGACCACAAAGGTCTCAATACTGCGATGGGAAAATAGGTAATTAGGCACTAAAGTGCCCTAGCAGCTGCTATCTCCTAGTTGATCAATCAACCTATCTAATAAGCTATCTAGTGTATATGGGCCATTTAGCTCCCAATCTGGTTATTTACCACTTACATGATTCATAATTACAACTTTGATTGCTTTACAATGTTTTATCGATATCATTTATGTATCTCATGTTATGAGTCCTATTACGTGTATTGTTACTCCTAATTGACATTGCATATTATCGTACTCACATTCTTATTTTATTATGCACCTTGCCAATGTTATCTACCATTTATGTACTAGTTACAGCCATAATCATCACATCACACATTGTTGTCAATGTATACATGTACATACATATTATGCATCACACATATGTTCACATGTACATGTATGTTTCTTGCATTACACATATATTATTTCATGCCACTCCTAATGTCATTCCTTGTATGGTTTACGACCATTCACTTTATGCCATCACATTACTATTTATCACCATTATACAATAATTTAGGAAATTCCCACTATGTCCCTAACATTCCATATTATATTCAACATATTTTATCCTCTATCTTTTGCTCATTTTTCCTCCATTTTACATTCAGTCAAGTCTATTAGCATTCATTAAACACTAAAATAACCTACGAATCAATTTTAGGGTTATCCTAACCCCTAAATGCATGAAACCCCAAATGCACCCTAATATGAAAATTATACAATTCATACATTAAAGCACATATTTTAATGAATACACTCACAAAGATGCTCTATAATGCCTCGGATCAATCCTATGCCCATTTATCACCTCGATTTATTTGCCTTTCCTTGTTCTTTAAATACCATAATATGTCAAAAATTAGAAAAAAATCACAGAAAAAAAATATACACATCCAAATTGAAAAATAAAAGCATAACCGTGATCTAGATCACCTTTAGTTACTAGAAAAATGCTTGGTTTTCAAATTAGGGCTTGATTCAGTTTAAGGGTTCAAAATCCTAAACTTTCAAAGCTCTGTTTTCTCCTTAAAACCTCTATTTTTCACAAAATTAAGGTTGGAATTCGGTTTTAGACATCAAAAGGATTTATTTTTACATAATTAATGAAGGTTTCTAGACAAATTTGGGTGAAAAAAGGAAGCAAAAAGGGAGGAGAGAGAGTGGTGGTGGCAGCATCTAGTTTTTGGGAAGGAAAGGTAGAAGATGAGCTTATTTCTTCATTTTACACTCACACACACACAATCACCTTTTACATTAAGATGATGAATAGTCTGGATCATCCCACATGGCGATCAGATGTCCCCAATTAATCCTATATACGTCTTAAACTTCAAAAATGAAAAATAAATCTTATAAGCCTCTAAAATCATGTTTTTAGTGCCAAAAATTAATGAATTCCTTAGTGAAGGGACCTTTAAAATCTCGAGTCAAATTTCTAAGGGGAAGTAGGTCAACTACTCACTCACGTAATTAAGAAAATCTAATTAAATATCAATTTACCTCATAAAATTCTAATTCCCTCACCATTGACCTATTTAGACTTTTTTACTTTCAGGGTATGCTATTTTTAGGTCCATCTGGGCATTTCCCGACTCGATGTGAACTAAGGTCACTATTCATTAGATATGTACATAAAATTGTTTATTGGTTCAATGGGAAGTGTTAATTACTTTATTTTCACCATTATTTTACTTGTCAAAGTTTTATGACTAGTACTTCCCTTTAGCCTTCGTAGCGCAACTTAGTTACTTGGAAAATACTATTCATGCCCCAAGAAGTACTATTAATGAAATTAGGATTTTCAAGTATTACAATTCAACCTTCTCTTTACCCTTTCCCTTGTTTCTTTCACTTCTCTCTACAAGCATAATAAGATATACATATCAAAAATCCATAGAAAATATAATACCCTTCTAAACATTAAAGTAATCATAACAACTCTTATTTGGACCTTAAAGCATACTAGAAAAATATGAAACATCAAAAAAAAATCCAATTACCCAACACTTGGTCACTATTTGCATCACATCCAACCTCTAATTTCTTTAAGAATATTCCCTTATCTTGCTATCTCTCTCTATGGAATTGTATAAGAAAGCCCTAGATTGAAGTAAAGATATTGAATTTAGAGGTTTAAAGGAAAGGAAAACATCAAAAATGGAGGAAACCTTCCCTTATGTGACATTGGTTTGACAAGTAAAGAAGAAGATGAAGCTTTTCCCCCTCTTTGACCAATAATAGCAAATTTGATCCCTTTTACACCCTTTAAGATCCCATGGCCAAGATTAGTTCTTATAATGATCTAATGGCTCCATTTTTTTCAAGCTTCTTTAAATTATATTCCTTCCATATAAAATCTCAATTAATATCTCTTAGGGTCCCATAAAATCACTTAAAACAAAATCCAAAAGACTCGAATAACCTATACTTGAAATCCTAAAAAACAGGCTTAAACTAATTCTTTTAACGTTGCTCAATTTTTAGAAAATACTTCTTGATATTCAAAAATTCCAATTCCAATTCCAATGGACTTTGAATATTTGAGTATTAGGTTGTGACATTCTTGAGTTAATTTGAGCAAAAACACAATATTTTATAATTCAACTTTAATTGGGTTACTATTCACAAGACACTATTGTAAAAACTTTTCTTCCATTTTTAACCATCTTAATCACTTCATTTTCATTCAAACTTTGCCCAATATTATATCAAAATTAATGCTTTCATTTTGTTCAATTAAAGTAGCTCGAGTCTTAAGAACACTATTCATCTCTCAAAAAGTACTATTCACTCAATGTTTATTATTTATCATTAACTACCCAAATGTTCTTATTTCATGCCAAACTATATCCATAACTTTTTCATAACATGTACAATTACTCAATATGTAAAGCATTGTTCATATCTCGAGAGTCACTATTCACAACCTCAAGATGTACTATCCATGACCTAGGATTCATGGGCGTTGCACTATTTCTAAAACAAAAACATGCATACAATCAATCACATTAGTCATATAGTCCATAATTAGGTTATCATGTCTTTTTCATACACCCTTAAATACACTCTCTAAAGTAAAATATTGAAATAATTGGTTTGGTAATGTAAAAACCTAATATTACAATTTTTGTAACATTAGTTATTTTATGTTCTAATTATTCTTAATTAATTGAATATGGTGTATATTAATCTTATTAATAGATAAAAAACCATATTTAGAAACCATTTACATGTATGAAAACTATTTCTAAAAATGTACCATTTCAATCTCATTGAAAACAATTTTGATTATGCACACTTGTGATCTTGTATCTTAACTACTAATCTAATAATTAATTCATCAAATTTAACTATTTAATCTCATTAAATAAATAAATTACATTAATTTCATAAAATAAGAATTCTTCTCATTAGAATTTTATTTTAATTAGAAGACTACAAGTAGTAGTTCACTTTAAGAATCAAATTCTAAGCAAACTAAGATTCCAATTTTGATTATGATTGTTTTTTCCTATCCAATCTAACTTTTTAATTTAATTTTTATTTTAATCTTATTAGATTAGGATAAAATTAATCCTTTAATTCTAGAATATAAAAATTCTAATCAAATTAAGATTTTAATTAAATTAAAATATTAAAAGTTGTAGTTCACTAGAAATCTAATGTCTAACAAACCAAAAATTGTATTGCAATTTGGACTCTAAAACCTTATCCAAAAAGTTTTGGATCAGTTCCAACATCCATTGACCCAACCTATAATAGTAAATTTCATCAAGCCAAATTAGCTCCTTAGGTAGTCCAAGTCATGGCCAACATAACCAATAAAATTGACCTTTATCGAACCACAAAATCATGCACAATCTTGATAATCAAGCAAATATAAGGATTTAATCCATATGCAATCTAATTTTTCAAATTAAAACCATTTAACTAACATAATAAGCATTTTATATTCATGAATAATTAATTCTACAATTATTAAAAAACAAAAAAAATTGTGAATACCAAAACTATCACATAATTGGGTTTTTGGGTTCATCATAAACCTGATTTCATGCTTTAAAACTTTTCTAATTATATAAAAAAAAATTTGTAACACCCCCTACATATTCTCGAAGAAAACAAGCAAAGTGTGCTACTTCCCATGAGGTCACCCATCCTTGGATTTCTCTAAGGGCCTTTCATTTAACTTTTACTAGGTTTTCTCCTATTCAGTCTAGAAATTTCCTTACCTAGTTCTAGAGATCTAAGGTAAACCTATCAGGCATATGACACTCACACGCCTGACTTTACAATCAAATATCAGCTTTGGCTGCTATTACAGTGAAGGACTCATTTCTCCCTATTATAGGTTACTATGCTAGCTAACCAAGTACCATAACACCCAACTACCCATAATAACATGCATGAGTGCCTCTAACTACCAGACCACATAATCCAATCACATAATATCATACCTAGACAGTCATCAACTGTGCTGCTAATTGTCTGTATCGTATCTTCCTAAATCTACCACCTACGCATCGGACACCTAATACACTGAGTATGACTCAATGGTAAATTTAACCAAACATACCATGTACCATTATCACATGCAAGCACACAAGATATAACAATTCCCATCTATTTACAACCTTTAACAATTCTATTTCAACCTTCAGTTATGCTTAATTATTCACTAATTTATCATACTTTAACTAACCTCATAAACTAGGGTTTCACAATGATGTTCATTAATAGTTACTATTTCATTTCTGCTTAATTATGATTCATACTGACATTTTTCCATAATAACTATCCTTACTAGATTTAAGTCACATGGCTTGCATAGATTTGCCATCTATTCTTTACTATTCACTGATCTATCACAATTCCTCAGCTCTATTCATTATGTATGTAGATATAATTTATTACTTATTTCATATGAATTAGATAATTTCCTCTATACTTATTCCTTTATACAGGTCCTCCGATTTATTCATCAGTTCATTAACCTTTTACCCCTTTTAGGAAGCTCATTTAAGATAACATAAGTTTACTAAATCTCTCTTTTTATATTTTGGCTTTTATTCTTAAGATGATTATTCACAAGTTATCTTAGTTCTGGTAGTAACCTTTCAGTTCCTTTCTAATATCATTTAAGTTTGTTCAAGTTCTTTACTTAATCCCCTCGTAATCCCTACGATTCGAGAAGAACTCCCAACCACTAGATAACAAGAATCACAATGTGTAGTGGCCCCTATTTTGGACCTCAACTGCTACACTAACCCAGTCTAAGAACCGGACAAAAAACCAAGCTGTATAATGGCCCACATTATGGATCTCAATGTCTATACACACCCTTCGCCAGATAGCAGGGATTAGTTTCGAGGAACCTCCTAATATCGGAAAGGGGATAGTAGGGATTAACCCTATGAGACCTCCCAATATCCCAGTACAATCAACACTAACAAGGTGTCTAGTGGATAGCAGGGATCAGTCCAGTGGGACCTCTCAATATCCACGAGTGGGTAGCAGAGATCAATTGTAGGCCTCCCAATACCCAGAGTGTGCAAGCTCAAATATATACTCAACGGTTGCACCCGCCATACACAGGCTAAAATCCATACAAACTCAGCCTCTAGCAACTACTAATCCCTAGTTGATCGGTCAACCTATCCAGTGTATAAGTAACCATCACTCCCAAGAATCTATTTGTATTATCTTTCATAACCATTATATCCAAAGTCTGAAATATTTATATGAATTCATATCTTTGATTGATCAGCTTACTTCATTTACCAATAAAACATCTTTTAACATCATTCCAATCTCATCAATTTACCATCTCCTCAATTTAGATTTTATTCTTTTCATTAGTGTCATTTGATTGTCTTTTATCTCTTTTTCTAACTTATGTTCTGTTTCCTTCACTTCTATATCTCCCACAATATTATATTTTGAGGCTCTTGTATTACTTTTTCCTTGCAATATATAACAATAATTAGTCCCTAAGTTTAATAATTTATTTTCATTGTTACTATATTTATATTAATATTCATTTTCTACACTGTTGGATAAATATTCAATGCACTGTGTGCAATTCTTTCTAAGGCTTTCACCCTACCTATGTCTTTTGGGTCTCCACTAATTTCCACATTTTTTTATATTCCACAATACACAAATGTTCATGTATTAATTTCCTTAAACTCTATCTATAAATTATTTGTACTTTATTAATTTCTTATATAATCTTACAATTTATTCATTCAGCTCTTCAATAATTTATCAGCTCTTTGACCCATTTTGGTTTAGCTAGACTCAACTAATTGCCTTTACAGTTCACCATATATTTATTCTACTTATGTCCAAGCTAAAAAGACATAGATATTAATTTATTTCATTCGGTCATATTTTTCAAATAATTTTAGGTCATCGAAATTTCTTAGACAGTTACAGGTCCTATTTACGTAACCATCACTATTTCTTTGGTAACTTTTTCACACCACTCTTTTAATTCACTTTATATTCCTTCCCTACCACTCATTATATCTCCATATAATTTATCCTATCAACATTACATAAGTTTAAGTATATAATTTTGCCTATTTAAATCTTTAAAATCTTAAACACATTTCTTAATTGAATGTTTATTCTTTCCTCTAATTTTTATTACTACCCTTGTGACATACCATGTCTTCACACATCTATCTCACAAACCTCATTCATACCAT
>CANXYI011048803.1:0-11440 GCA_948208565.1 Hura crepitans
GCCTTTTTCATCATTTTAGAGTCTTTTAAAGTTTCATGACTAATGCCACTACCTCGGTCCATGTGCAAGTGACTTGGTTACCTCGACACACTTTTCGAGCCTTGTGGTACCATTCTTGGAGCTTCAGATCATGGACATTACAACTTCTATAACTATTAACAGTCTAACTCCTTCTCCTAGACCCTTTTAGTCCTCTCAGTAACCTCATCACATATCAACAACATAACACAATCACACAGGGCTTTAATCTCACATCATCAGAAACCTAAGAAATAAGTCAATCAGATAAACAACCTATTTATTTACATTACACCTACTCTTTTAATATATACAAACATAAGTAGCTTCTAAGCATGCTGAACCCACAACCTACGATGTTTACATAAGTGCTGACTAACAAAACAAAGGAAAAGACATCTTTATACCCTTCACAGTTTGTGCTACTACATCACACAATCTTTGAGGTTGGACTGCTTACCTTTGTAACTTGCGCACCAAAACTGGTACACTGAGTATAAAACTCAGTGGTGAATCTAATGTATTAAAAACATGTTACATGCAGGCACTCAGATGTAATAATAGATAGTAAGTTTATGTATGCAATGTAGAAATTAAACTCAAGTCAGCAACATTAATTTCGCTTTATTAGTCTCCCAATTCATTTAATTACACTTTATGCCACTGTGGTATTTTTAGTCCATTTAATCATTCAGTGCATTAACATTAATCAGGTTTGTCCATGAATTTAATATAATTTAATAGGCCCGACTAGATAGACTACACTTAAAGACACTGGACCAAGAGGGAACTAAAAAAAATTGTGTAGTGCCCTACATTTTAGACCTTGACTGCTGCACTAGCCTGGTTTGATAGCAAGGATTAGCTCACTTGAACCTCTTAATACCAAACAAGAGATAATAGGGATTAGTTTGTAGACCTCCTAATATCTCAAACAGATCAACAATAAGTAACTCTATGGATAGCAGGGATTAGCCTTTAGATCTCTCAATATCCAAATAATCATCAGCAAATAACTCTAGTGGATAGCAAGGATCAGTCCATAGACCTCCTAATATCTAGATAATCATCAACATCAAACACTTCCAAAGGATAGTAGGGATTAGTCTATAGACCTCCCAATTTCCAAAAAATCCTCAGTAAATATCTAGCAGTTGCTAATCCTTAAGTTGATTAGTTAACCCATCTAGTGGGTGCCTAACTAATGGGCTTCAGACCTTATTTTATGTCTTTTTATTTGCTAATCATCATTTTATAATATTTAAGTTTGATTAAAAGTTAGTTATGAATTTATTTTGATAGTCAAAATTTAGGTCATTTTTGGTCCTATTGAACAGTTATGGGTCTATTTTTTAAGCCAATTTAAGCCATTTCCTCAGGCATAATTAAGTTCACTTTAAGTTTAATCTAGGTCATTATTTTAAGTTTAATTTTGTCCAAGTCCAAAGTCATTTATAGTGCATAAGTGTTTAGGCCATTTCCATAGACAATTATAGGTCATTTTTATATTTTACGTACATAATATAGATCTATAACCTCAATTCACTAGGTGTCTTTTCATGCCAATTCACTTGCCATTAAAGGCCATTTATCATGTCATATTATCAATATCATAATGCCACTAAAATTGGCTCAAATTGCCATCTCAAAATTCCATACACATATGGTTCAAATGCCATTCTAATTGAGCTAGTTTTAGGTCATCTTTACCTATGTTTTCTAAGTCTATTTCTAAGCGATTTTAGGTACTAACTATATAACACTTTCCATATTGAACTTACCATTTTTCAAGCTATATTTCCATATATGTACTTACATACTTTATGCTATTATTACAAACACACTTTTATGTATTTCATCCCAATCTCACATTACTCATTTAATGCTTAAATTGCCATACCATTCTCAGACACCCACATCATGCCATGACATGCACATTATGCCTAACTTACCTCATATACCTCTCGACCAAAGGTTGCTAATGGCCATGTACATTCCTTTCTTCATATTCAATCATACATACATATAAAATGGCATCATTAAAGCATAAATACATACACACACACATCACATACCTTGTAAATTAGGCATTGAAATGCCTTATACATGCCTCGGCCACATATGAAACATGCCTATAAGCATTTTTCCATTAAATCCACCATGTTCTCCATCTATACTTACATTTCAATGCCAACACCTAATTTTTATCATGATTCACACAACATATACAAAACATACATGATTCCCATGCTAAAGCCCTTCATGGAACCTCTCGACCACACCATACACTATCGAAGACCATGCCATATTCCACCACACACATATGCATATCATTCAATCCCATAACATACACCTCATTTATCATCATACACATTAATTTAAATTGCCATACCACACCATACACACACTTACACCTTCTCGGCCAAAGTAAAGTCATACCTTTCCATCAATTTCTTTCATTAATTCCTCACTCAAATTATCTAAACCATACACAAATAATATGAATACAAGCTTAATTCACCATTATACATATGTTTACCACTTTAACCCCTAATTCCATATAAGTTTCCTACCAAAATCACACATGAATTGAACATAGCATGCCTCAAATGCATTAAACTCATATATCTCTCTAAAATTTAGGGCTTTTTCTATACTTTTAGCTTATCACTTCCTTTATTGCACTCCACCATCACCTTGGTTTTTATACACAATTATATGCCTTAGAAAAATCCTTAAAAATTCCATAGACCTCTAAATCAAAATCTAAAGACATAGCTATCCTTAGAATGATGAAATCCCCTAGGAAATAAATAATAAGTGAAGAAACACTTACACATACAAAGTTGATTTTCAAGCTCCCTTTTATGTACACTTGATGGTTCTTAATTTTTCTTAAATTTTATGGTTATCTCTGGCCTTTAAAAACTTGAAGGAATATTTTTTTCCTAACTAAAAGGATTTTTGGTGGCAATTAAAGGTTGAATTAAGCTTAAGAAGCCATGGCAATGGAGGAGGGAAGGTGAGAATGGCATCAGGTAGAGGAGAAGGAGAAGTGGGGGAGGAAGTGAGGTGGTGAGTGGTTTTTGCCACACAAATTGCTTAAATGGCATAATAGCCCTTATATAGTGGGGTTGGGTGGCTCGGGTGATGACACGTGTCAATCGAGCTTTTCAAAAATGCTCGATTTGGGCTGAAATTTTGGGAAATTTTTAAAATTCACTCAGACCTCTAAAGATTATCATATTAGTTCTAAAAATCCTCAATCAGGCCTATTTAGAGGGTCATAAAATTTCGTAGCCAAATTCCCTTGGTAGGATAGTTAACTAACTGTCTCAATTTACGTGTAAACCTAAAATTTAGGAGAAATAGCAAATGACCTTGGAATTCAAAAATTCCTTCACCAATGGTCTCAAGGGAAATTTTGACCTATAGGGTATGGTATTTTTAGGTTTATTCAGGCATATCCCAAGTCATTCTTGGCCCAAATCCATATGAGCCCACAAACCACTAGATTTTATCCTAAAATAATTTATTGGTTCTGCTAAATCTTTAAATTATGTCATTTCAACCACTTTATGGCCCTTTAAAGTTTTATGACTAGTATGTCCCACCTCGGTCCTCATGAAGGTGACTTGGCAATTCGAGCACACTTTTTAACACCTTAGAGGTATTGTTCACAGAGCCTTGACTTACGGGCATTACATTAGCTATCTTTAGAGTAAGCCTTTTCTACTTGCAGTTAACCATTGCCTTATGTTTAGATAGCTAGTCCATATCCAGTCAATAAGATTAGTTGAAAACATTCGATTTTGGATCATTAGAGGATATTATCTGTATACCTAGTTCACTGTCTCACTTTGCCTAATTAGGTTGCTTACCATGATGTCTACATCTATAGGTTTAGACTTTAACCCCTATCTTGTGTTTGTGTAGTATAGATATAAGAGTGTGTGGATCCTGGATCTATCAAAGCCAAAAGAGGTACATCAAATAAAGAGAATATACCAGTAATCACATCTAGTTCCTTTGCTTCCTCATAAGCTCAGATGGTATACTAGTTAGTTGGAGCTTATGTCTCAGATCACATCCTTTGGTTAAGGCCTAACTTATCATTCTTGCCCTTTTTCTATCCTCTGTTGGGTGCTGGGGAGGAGGCTTGCAACTGTGTGGCATCAACTTGCTTCTTCGAGCAATCCTTTTGATAATGGTTTCTAGCTCCATATATAAAGCATTCTCCTCACCTTGTCTACCAACATGGTCCCCAATGCTTTTTCCCACATGTCCCACATATTGGTGACGCGCTACTCGCTATAGACACTAGGGAACTATAGGCCTACTTTAGAGGTAGAGGCTTAGATTAAAAATCATGACTTGACCTCTGTGCTTGTCCTCGCCTCTGAGACTGCTATGTGGCCTAGGACTTCTTCTATTTCTAGCCTGCCCGAGGTGCTAAGCTAGTTTAGCCAGCAGTGAATGGTATTTTCTTATGAAAAAGTTCTCTCTTCTCCTTTACCATATCTTTCATAGCATATATTACTAATATTAGTCTAAAAAACTCTCGAATCTAAGTAGTGGCAATCTACATCCATAACTCCATATTGAGGCCCTTTTCGAACCTTTTGCATTGCTTCTCCTTTATGGGTAAAAATTCTTCCGCATATCTACTCAACCTAGCAATGTCTTTTTCATACTCTGATACCAACCTCTATCCATGTTTCAAGTCTAAGAACTCCTACCTTTTTTTTATCTTAATAAGACTTAAGTGTATATCTCTTCTAAAACTCTTAAAGAAAGAACTCCTATGTGAGATTAGCTATAGCATTCTATCTTTATGTGGTGTCCCACCTATGGAAAGCTTTTTCTTGGAGGAGTGAGGTGGCACACTTCAAATTCTCCTCAGGAGTGCACTCAAGTTGCTTTGGTATTTTGATAGTCTACTCTATCCAATACATTGCCCTAGTAGCATCATCCTCTGTTGATCTTAGGAAATCTAGGGCCCCTATCTTCTTTACCCTTTCTAAGTAAGTCTTTTGCAAGGTAGCTGGGGTGGTGGAGGTGGTGCTAGAGTTGACAGAGGTAGTGGTGGAGCAACAATAGATGTATGTCTTAACAAGTCTACAATCTGTTATAGGAGCATCGATGAAGCTTTTGCTTGTTCCTATGGCTAGTGTGCTGCATCACTCAGCATTAGTGTGGCTGCACTTACTTCTAGTCCATGTATAGGGGTTGAGGCATGGCTTTCCACCTCTTCCCCTCATTCTGGTGGGGTTGATTCACATATCATGCAAAACTATAAGAAAACAAACACTCAGCCTCATACAGTGTAGCTTTATAGGGTATAGAACCCTAAACCATGGCACTCATGCATACTAGGCCTAAAAACACCTAAACATACTCTGATACCACCTAATGTAACACCCTTTACTCAATTCCCGAGGGAACCTGATAGGAGATACTACTTCCCATAGGTCACCCATCCTGTTTCTACTTTAAGTGCCCTTTATTAAATACTCACAACCTTGTCTGTTCATTAAACATTCATGGCCTTGTCTATCTCAGTGCTATGTTATCATTATCTCTATGTTATGATCTTATGTTACTCTTATATAACTATAAATAACTAATCAAAGAATTTCATAGGATAAAAATACAATTCATAGAAATTTAGGCAGCATAATGGCTACCCGTGTGAAAAATAAAAAATTTTAAACCTGTTAAATACACTTCTATATTTGTTATTTATATTTTCACCCACTTCTTAACCTATCTGGTCCTCTAATCAAACATTCATTCTTAGGACACAGTCACATCATATAGGATCTCAAACCTATATAATGCAAACATGCATATGTGTATATATATGTGTAGTAATACATAAAATAAGTACAGACATTTGTTAAATAGTACCAGTTTACAGTTTCTAAGTTACAATGTTCCAAGACACAGAACCATCTACATTACCATCTTGGACCTAATCCCCACTATACATGAGTGCCTTCACTTCTACCTATACAAAAAGAGAGAAAATATACCTTAAGGAAGTTGATCAGCTACACTGTAAACTCTGAGGCTGGATTGTGCTACTATGTACAACCTGCACATTGGAACATCGACACACTGAGTATAAATTTAATCATGAAATTGATGTAATATATGCATGTTAGCATGACATAATGCAACAACATGCTTTTATGCAGTTAGTGCAACCATATAAGTTCAAATAATTACAATTATGGCCTTTTATCAATCTATTTCACTAGTTACATTTTTATTTTATAGCTTGCCTAATTTCTTTCATCACATATTTTATTAATTTAATTATGTCAGTCACGTCATAGAGGTTTATTCATACAATATTAAAAGTGTACTTATTTTTATCTGTTCAGGCCCATACTGGAAAGATGATGCTTACAAACACTAGATAGCGGGGTCCAGATTATGTAGTGGCCTATATTTTGTACCTCAGTAGCTGTACCTACCCAAATCCATTCGATAGTAGGGATTAGTTCATGAGAACCTCCCAAATTAAAGTGCTAGGGATCAGTTCTGCTGGACCTCTTAACAATAGTAGGGATAGCAAGGATCAGCCCTATGGGACTTCTTAAATCCTAGTTAATATCTTAGGTGGATAGCAGGGATTAGCCCAATGGGAGCTCCCAAATCCACAAATAAAATAGGTAAGTTGGGATCAGCCCATATAGACCTCCCAATATCCAAATGTGTAGGGTTCACTAACAAAACTTCAACAGCTACAGCCGCCATCTCAATCATGTAGGTAATAGCCTAAGAGGACCAAAACCCCTAGCAACTGCTAACTCCCTAATTGATCGGTCAATCCATCCAGTGGGTGTCTAACTAATATGGGCCAATTTCTAATTACCAATTCTAGTCACACAGTGATAAGTCATTTACCATTGTGAGTCATATTGTTGTATTTCTTATAATTACTTGCACATTTGCATATTCCCTAGTTACGGGTCACATTATGAGCATTTTACTTTTTATTTGGTTATTTCCATAGCCTCTATTCTCAGATTATCATTTCCATACCATTCATCATAATTGCACCTCTAGTGCCTACCATTTTCATCACTATTTCTCACACCATAATGAAAGTATTATTAACATAACCAATGATACACATACTCATATTGTTTCATGCATTTCATTTCCATACACTTACTAATACCAACCACACCATAAATGGTCATTTCCATGTACATATTTACTTATCATACTAGGTCACAATATGCCTATTTGCTATTCATTATTTTCTTTCTCAATTTAACCACATAGATGCAATTTATGTCTATATTTTAGCTCATTTTTACTATTATTACTTATCACTCACCAACACACTTCACATTGTCACCATGCATACCATTCGGCCATCCTTTGCACACATACATACACATGCTTTTCTTCCGTGCAAGCCATACACATAAGCATCATATTATCATGTTATCATAATGGCATAACCATTTAATATAAATGTGCATATATATATACACACTCACACTTCCATACACATGTACACATACATTTTCATGCACACGCATAAACACTTACATAAATTACATCAATTTCATATACCTAGGGTGTGAAAACACCCTTTTTCACCATCTAGACCCTTGGTTAGCCTTGCTCACCCACTTCTCCTTTTTTTTCACCAAAAAATGGCACTGTTCACCTCTTGCTTATATCTCTTTTTCTAGCCACTACTTCTTAATTCTATCACTTAGAGTGGCTTCAAGAGCCTATAGAGGAGAAAATCACATAAATTTTATGGGATTTAGATATGTGAGGAGAGAGAAATAAAGGGGAGGGCTTATGGAAATGGCATCGGCCAAAAGGTAGAGGGAGGAGGAAGAAAGGGGTTTTGGCACATGTGACACCCCACATGTGTAAAGGCCTTTTATATTAGTGAGATTGACGACTTGAATCGTGCCACATGTCGTTCAGATGGTCCATTTTAACTCTATTTTCTTTCAAACTTTAAAAATTCAAAATAATTTCTTTAAACCTTTAAAATCATAATTTTAGTGCCAAAAATTCTCGATAGTGCCTATTAAAGGCCCTATAAAATCTTGGGTTAAAACTCCCTTAGGAGCTAAGGTTACTATTCACTCATGTAATTAAAAAAATTTTGAATAAATAGTAAATGACCTTATAAGATTAAAATTCCTTTACCAATAGACTCTATGGAATTTTTCAACTTTAGGGCCTAGTTTTTTCAGGTCCATCCGGGCACATCCTAGAGCTGTCTCGGCACAAACTTTAGTAAGGTCATTATTCACTAATTTTTGGCCCAAAATGATTTATTAATTTTGTTAAAAGTTTTAATTATTTCATTTTCATTATTTTCTATCCCGTTAAAGTTTTATGACCAGTGCTCCCTTTTTTGGCCATCATAGACTGCCCTAGCTTCCTAGGAGATACTGTTCATGCCCGGATATACTATTCATAAAATTGGATTTTACAAGCATTACAAGAAATATGATATATTAGGTCATAATGGCCATATCGAACTATAAAGGTCATATTGGACCATGATAGTTATATTGAACCTAAAGGTCATATCAGACCATGAAGGTTATATCTAGGCTAGAGACCATAAATCAGGGCTTAAAGGCCATAAGTAGGTAAAGAAGTACCTCAACAGTTGCTAAGCTCTATAGCTAATTGGTAAACCTATCCGAGCTAGGTTGTCTACATTCATATAGGAATTGCTTATCTTTACTTATATACAATTGGTTACAACATTCAATTTACATAAACATCAAAATTACAAGCATACTATTCTGAAAAAACCATATCATGGCAAATGTCATCAATTACCATTATACTCATATTATAAACCATTTGGCCGTTAAGTCACTTTGGAAACAAATATTATTTTCATTCTTTCAACCATGTTTAATTTATTCAATTATTCATTTAGCATTGTCATTTGCTTTTCTATGTATCTTCTTAGTTCATAAATATGCATATTTAAGTCTTTTATGTGGTGTACATAATTCTTAAAACACACAGGAACACATAAATTTCTTTATTGTCAATTTTAGGTCCATATGCCACAATTGCCACACTTACTTCATATACATTGCTTTCTAGTTTTATAAAATACACACACACACACACATATATGTGTGTGTGTGTGTATAATTATTACCAATAACATTTTTGGATAAAAAAAAGAACACACTCAAACATACTTTCTTTACATGACAAATCCAGTTCAAATAAATACATAAGCTCGTAATGAGTTCAAATAAATACATAATGTAATACCCGTGTTTCAAGGCTCTATAATAGTGCCATAGGATCCAAAAAGTGCACTCAGGGTGCTGAGTCACTTGCACGTGGACCAAGGTAGTGACACATGTCATGAAACTTTAAAAGGCCTTAATTTGATAAAAGAGCAAAATTTAAAAATTTAGCAAAACCAACAATTCATTTTGGACTGAAAGCTACCCCTCGATGCAAAAAAATTTTTCGGGCCGGGATTAACTTGGAATGTGCTCAGATGGACCCAAAAATAGTGGACCCTAAAGCTTAAAAATTATACTGAGTCTAATGGTGAAAGAATTTTTGGAATCGGAGGTCTTTTGCAAATTCTCATAATTTTTTAGATTGGCACACAAATCGAGGTAGTTTGAAAACTGGCCTATCAAAGGAATTTGGCCATGAAAATTTATGAGAAGGTAGAGAGGATTAAAATATGAATTTTAAAATAAATAGTGTAACTTTCTAAGGTTCAAGTGAATTACTATGAATTTTTGAAGTTTGCCACATAATTAAGATGGTTCGGGAAGTTTCGGGATAGCTTTGGCATGTTAAAATAGGGCCCACACCATGCCAAGTGGCTGAGAGAGTTTTCCAAGTGGCAAATAAGACATGACAAGTGGAATTCCACTTAGATTAAAGAAAGGAATTCCTCCCTTTTCTAGCCATTGAAGCTGATGCCAGTCATGGAGTAAACTAGCCATAACTTTCTCCTCTAGCCACTAAATATAGATATTCTAGTTGCTAAATTTTCTCCTATGTGTTAGGCACCACGAGGAATAAGAATTAAGTAGAAACAAGTTTTCATTTTAGAGATAAAAATCATACAAGCTGACTGATTTAGACAGTCTAGAATCCTAAACCAAAGGTGAGTTAATGGCTATTTCTCCTCTTTTTCTTGAGATTTTTGGCTGCTTTTTTATGCTGGATCTTGGCTAACATCTGTGTGATGATGTGTGTGAGGTGGTTATGCCATTTGGATGGCATTTTGAGGCCTATAAAGAAGGAGAGAAGCCACCATTAATGCTGACAGCTTATGCAATTAAGGGCTTCAAGTGTTTCCTTTTGACAAGTAAGTGAATTCTAGCACTTAATTCATGCCCTTAGATGTTTAGTAGTTACTTTTAGGTTTAAGCATGATTTGAGTTCATTAAGTAACTTGGATGTGTGTTTTTTAGGTCTATGGCATGATAGAATGGGAATGGAATGAGTTGTTGATAAAAAGTAGTTTTTATTGTTGCTAGGTGGTAATGGCTTGGTCATGGTGTTTAAGGTATGTTATAATGTGTAATGTATGTTTATGTGATTTTAAATGTTGGTATGTAATTGAATTACTTGCAAAATAGTGAGGAAATATATATTAGGCATGATGGAAGAAAGTGGCCGAGAGCTTAACTCTAGCTTAATAGGGTGTATGGTATGTTGTGCTAGTTATGCTTGGTGTTTGAGAATGGCAAAGTACATACATTGGACCTAGTATGCATGAATTGGTGATATAACATATGTTGTGATTGGTTGATGTATGGTACCATGGGAGCCTAGTAGTGGACAAAGCATTACTATTGGTAAGTGAATTGAATTGGCATGCTAATGAATATGAATGCATATGTTTATGTTTACAATAGAGAGACAAGGTAGCATATATGGAAAATGGAATGGAAAGTATTTAATAGGCCTAAATTAATGTATATATGTGAGCTATAATGGCTTAGATTATCTAGGCATGAATTCAATCATTATATAACTTAGATGGCATATAATATAAACAAAGAATGGCATGAATGATGACCTTAAATATTGACTTGAAATCCAGTATGTAAATTTGCCTTTAAGGGCTATAGCTCAAGAATGACTTGTGCACTAAATTTTTATACCTATATAGGTTAGTACGGTGTGATAGTTTGGCTTGGCTTATAATAACCTTGAATTGATCAATGCATATAACACGATAATGTTTTAATTATACTTTATGAATATGGCTTTAAATGACTCAAGAGGTGAAACTAAAATATATGTTACTAGTCTAGAAATAATGGCTTAAAAAGTGGCTTGAAATGAGCTATGAAAATTGAACCTTTACTTATGCCTTTGGGGCTAGATTTAAACCATGTATATGAATGGCAATTGTCCCTAT
>CANXYI011048889.1:0-10014 GCA_948208565.1 Hura crepitans
CTTTTAAGTAATGCTTTAAAATAATTATTTTGTTAAATGCAATTACTTGTAATAATTATTATTTAATTGATATTACATATTTGTGATAGTATATTTTATTGTATTTGTTGTATTCCTTAAAGTGAGTGTAATAATATGTAATTCGGCCATAGAAATGACATTTTTAAGAAAATAGTTACTAATTTTTTAATGCTAATAATTATTTTATTACTAGAAGTGAATTTAAAATAAGAGAAAATATGTTTGATCAAGTACTTGTTATGCTCATAATCATATTATTAAGTTTTTATGAAGTCTTCTTTAAAATAAATGAAAATATGGAGATGAATTTATATATACATGTGAAAATATAATCATATCATATTGTTTTACAAAATAAGATTTAGTTCTTTTTTCTTCAATTAATGAATGTATGTTTAAATTTATTAAGAGAATATATTTAGAAGATATGTGTTTAAAAAATAAAAAAAAATACATGATTATAAATTCAAAAGATATGTAATTTACATGTTTAGATGACAGTTTATTTTTCGGAAAAAAAAAATTATTAGTATTGTATGAATTCTATATGCACAATCTAAAAGATGTGAATTGATGGTATCATTGCAAGGAAAAAAAAATTTCGCATTGTACTATTTTCTCTTAACTCGAATTTTCTACCATTGATTTTTTTTGTTTAGTAAAGTTTTTGATAAGATAGTTATTGTGTACTCTTTTTTCTTTATTAAATTTTATTTTTTATGATTTTTCTAATAAGATTTTAATGAGACATTATTTATAAATGGATATTTAATGGAAAGTATCATAAATTTCACGAGAGTAATAAATGTCCACAATTTCAAAGAGCAAAGGTACTATTTTGACTCGATAGTTTATTATTTAGAATTGATTTGCCTTAAATGCTTTATAATGTTCTTATTTAACTAAAACATTTGAAAAATTAAACTTGATTTACCTAATTATTACAACATCATTTTCATGCTGTTAATAGGTGAAAATATTAGCTTCAATTTTACAAATATTTTGATTAAATAAAAACCTTTAAAAACGTTTAAAATGATAAAATTAGGGCAAAATAGTATATTTGCCCGTCTTTCTCCAATTCCGTTTTCTTTTAGATAGATACTAAAACTTGCTAATTGTATATTCATGTCCTAAAGTTTTCAATTTTTTGATATTATATTTGTATACTTTTATTTTATTATATATAATTATTTTCAAAAAAAATTATTAATTTTACTTTTTATATTAAATTTTATTTGATAAAAAATACTATAATAATAATTGAAAATAATAAAAAAAAATATTATTAATTTTATAAGGGAGAAATATTGAGATTTATTAATAAAAATGTGAAAAATGCAAGTATTTAGAGATTTTTTTTATATATTTATCTTGAAAAAAATTTAATTTGCATGTATTTAAATTATTAATATACAAAAAATTCAAAATGACTCACAAACTTATTTGCCATAAAACTGATGATTTCATATTTATTCTTAAAATTTTAAGAAAAAATAAAACAAGTAAGATGTAAAATTGTTCTTGAAAATAGCATGTTAAGTAAAAATGTTATTTTGCTTTGATAGTTTATCACTTGAAGTTGATTTATTCTAAATGTTTTTTATAGTTCTTATTTAACCAAGATATTTGAAAAATTGAAGTTAATATACCCACCCATTATAACGGCATTTCAATCCTATTAATAGGTGGGCATATCAAGTTTAATTTTTCAAATGTTTTAATTAAATAAAAACTTTATGAAATATTTAGGACAAATCAGTTCAAAGTAATAAACTAGTTAGATAAATTAGCACCGTTGTCCCAATTCCAAAATTTGGTGACATGGATTATTGTAAAAAAAAAAAAAGTTAAATGGCTATAATGCTGCAACATTAATTGTTTATGGAGAACATCTCTCAAAGCTTGGTAGCCAATGAATCTAGTTAAGCTTCCAAGCATGGTAGGCCTATTAGTTCAAAATTGATTGTTCTTTGAAAGAATAAAGAAAAGGAAAGCTTACAAAGTAGTGCTTCAAAAGAGGTAAAAGTAACTTAGATCAATAATTTCTATTTCTTAAAAATTAATCCTAGAACTGATTTTAATATCAATAAGGTACGAGATTTTATTAATCCATACATATATGAAAGTGAAATTTCTATTGATAAAGTATTTGTGTATACACTTATTTATAAAATAATTAGTGACAATGAATCTAAGTTTTAAATAGTAGAAAAGTATAATAATATAATGATTGATAAAAGAGAAAAAAAATAATTTAGATTAAATTAAGCACTTGTAACGTTTATGAATTAATAGTCTAAACAATATAAGATGTCAAATTTATTTAGTATAAAGTTAGTAATTTTATCAGCCACATTTCACTATTCAAAAATATTAACTATTTATAAAGTAAATTATGAGTGTATGTTTTTAAGAAACATTACTCAACACATTGAAAGAGTATATGAATTATTTATTGAAAAAAAAGTCAACATTGTATAGTAAAGAAAGGTCAAATATTGATTTGCAATTCGATTAAGTGAGAATCTAATATATTTATTAATAAAAGGCAATGTCAATATCAAATTTCTAAAGCAAAACTCATAGTATAGAAATGCATCAATTGAAGAACCTACTATGATTATTGTATTTTAAGTGAAGTAATTTATTTATAGTTATTGTATTCTTTTTTTCGTCAAGATTTTTTATGAAACATATTTATATTTATAGTATATAGTGGTTAAAGAAAACTAAATTATTTTTTATATTAATTAATTTCTTTATAGTTTGATATGACTTCTAAACCTAGTTATTTTCTTATTTAATTTAATTAATTTATTAAAAAATTTGTATTTATATATATTTAGTGCGAGCTATTTTTCTCGCTTGATTATATATTTTCTATTATAAATCAAAATGGTCGAAATCTCGGAAAAAATTAAATATATGGGAATGATGATGTGGCAGGCTAGGGATACAGCGGCATGACATGAGGTGGCAAATACTGAGGAAGCATATATGAGGTGGCAAAATGGAAGAAGGTTTAGCACAGCTTTATTCTCCTTGCAATTGCTTTCTGCAACACTCAATCAAAACTCATCAGAACTTCCATAAATATGGTTAACACAATCGTACTGCCCCACATCACAAAATTAACGGAATCTTTATAAAGCTGACGTGGATCCTCGCCTATCCCTTATTTTCTATCCCCACAATGCCATCCCTTTTATACCATATCTACAATTCTGCCATCCAATTTTCCCTTAATTAAAGGCTAACTAAAACCCACCCTGGTTAGTATTTAATATTGATGGACAAAACACTGTTGTCTTCCTTATCAATAAAAGAATTTAACACGAGACAATTAAATGATATGTCTTTCGAGTGTAATTTTTAGAAAAAAAGAGAAATATTGCAAGAAATATGAATTCAAATTATATGCTACCAAAAATTTAAATCAAATTACGAATAATTGAACTATTAATGAATTAAAATTTTGCAAATTTTAAATAAATAGGTCGATTGATCAGTTTTTTTTCTAATAAATTAAATTACATTTTCAAAACGAAAAATTTAATTAAATTAGAAATACTCGAAAAGAAAAGAAAAAAATAAAATAAAAGGAGCTGCAGATGTATGGTGGGAGTAAAGAAAAACTAATACATTAAATTATTTATTTACCCTTTGTGTCTCTCTGGTCTGTGTGCGTGTCATTTCTAATCCTCCAAAATACACTAAACTCTACTCTTCCATGGCCAAACCAAAGGCTCCAAGGCGCACTCTCGAGACTTATACTGTTAAGCATATCAACAAAACCATTAAAGGTATTCTCTAATTTTCCTTTACTTTCCTCTTTTTTTTCTTGTCTACCAAACATTACCTAACTACCTCTGTAACGGACTTCTTCTTTTTCTCCCAGCCGCCGACTGCGTCTTGATGCGGCCTTCCGACCCTTCTAAGCCTTCTTATGTGGCCAAGATCGAGCGGATCGAATCCGACGGTCGTGGCGCTAACGTCCGGGTTCATGTGCGCTGGTACTACCGGCCGGAGGAGTCGATCGGTGGCCGCCGGCAGTTTCACGGCTCTAAGGAGGTGTTTTTATCCGATCATTACGATATACAGAGCGCTGACACAATTGAAGGCAAGTGTACCGTTCATAGTTTCAAGAGTTACACGAAGCTTGATGCTGTTGGAAACGAGGACTTCTTTTGTCGTTTTGAGTACAATTCTTCAACTGGAGCTTTCAATCCTGATAGAGTGGCCGTGTATGTAACTATTTTTTAAAATTATTTGTGTTTCTTGCGGAGCTTTGGTTGTGCAGGTTTATTTTCATTCCTAATCTCTAATTTTGATGAATCAGCTGCTTTATTGATTTGATTTTGCTGGTTTGGTCCTTTTGTTATTCAATTATTCAAGATTCTGAATGGACATATTCTATTTATTGGTTTAATTTAGGAATGGTCATTCGGAGATTCTGTAGCTGGGTGTCTTTGTTATTTCTATTGTACTTTAGGTTCTGTTTGAGATATTGCCCGGTTTACTGTTGCAGGTATTGCAAATGCGAAATGCCTTATAACCCTGATGACTTGATGGTTCAATGTGAAGGCTGCAGTGACTGGTAAATTGCATGTTTTTAAAACTATTTCTTTATATTTGGGGTCTTGTTAGATGTTGATTAACTCCGGTTATTGTTGCATCAAATTGTTAGACAGTGTAACTGTGTTGAATTGCTTATTGCTAGTTATTGAATTTAATTCTTACGCTTTTTTAATATTCACTATGGATATAATATTGAATAGCAACTTAAACTCTGCCAGATATGTCTAGACATTGGACTGCACGGTAGCTTGTCGTGTTAGATAAGTAGATTTGCACAAAGTTTTGTAGGAATTCTTCTAACATGATGACGATAGCATCTGGAGAGATTAAAACGTAAATATTTTGTTTCATTATTTGCTTTATTCTTAAAAATTAGCCTGAGATTTATTTTGTCCTTCATGCATTTGGTAATTTTGGAATACCATCACCACTGGATTGTTGGGAGAGTGTAAGCTTACATTAACTCAATGATTTTCTAAATAAAAAATTGTAAATGATATATCCTAGGATCTTCTACATAAAATGTAGCAACACGTAGTACTACTTGTAGATTGATAGATCATTTGGAAAATGGGAGTTAATTACACTGATGGTCACTGAACTTTAACCTATTAACCGAAACGTTACAAAATAATTTTTTGTATCAGAAAAATACCTAAACTTTAAAGAACTTTGTGAGAGAAATCACTGTGACCAATTTTATTAGATTTTTTGTTGATAAATGGTAACGTAATTGTTTATATTAGTTAGATAATACCATGTACAAGCGCTACATCACTCGATGATTGAAAAAAATGATTATATTAGTTGTGCATTTACTGTTTTTTTGACTTTATGTACAAGTGATATTGCGGGTGACATAACACTTTTATGTAACATTTGTTTACTAATGTCAATAGTCACGCTATCATTAATCAGCCAAAAACCTAATAAAATTGGTTATAGTGATTTTTCTTGTAAAGTTTTTTAAAATTTAGGTATTTTTCTGATACAAAAAAATTGTTTTGTTACTTTTCGGTTATTAGAGTATAAGTCTAGTGACCATCAGTATAATTAACTCGGAAAATGGTATTGCATTTTTTAACAAAAGTAAGGAGAAGTGCTCTTTCAGGAATTTGCAAAATGACAAATAAGCTATTCTATACTGTAATGTATTTCTGCGAAAACTTAAGTTGGAAAAATTGTGTAGGCAACAAATTTGATCGTACAAGTGACTGCATGAAAGTGATCCTATTTAGCTGTCATAGCATGTTTTGCTCTCTTGTGCTTTAAATTTAGGATAATGCTTTACTTAAAAGTAAGTTCTTTTTTGCCCAAAGGCACAATCACAGGAATGATTCTCTGTTTTGTAATCCCCTTTGTAATTTACAAGAGCGATAAGTTAGTTTTGTTGACTTTTTGTGTGCTACCGGTTTCAATTTGTGTTATCTGGTTGGTTGTTAATAGGCACCTATCCTTCAACCATATTTGCTAAGATAAAATATTTGGAGAAGCAAATATGTTTAACTCAGAAAAAAATTATTTGCATGCGGGCTACTTTTAATTGGACGAAAAGAACACTCAAAATAAATTTCAAACCATAACGACCTACTATTATTACCTTCACTTGCATTACATTCGTCATCAAGAAGTTAATGCAACTATTCATAAAAAGTAGAAGTTGGTGCTTATTAAAAGATGCGAATTAGGAGGTTAATGAATTACTTAAGTTGGAGTTCTTTGCAACTATGTGGTTCTGATAAGTGATATAATATTCGTCTGTTAGACCATTGGCTTAATGCTTGCATGATATTCCAAAGTTCTTGCATTATTGTTGCATGATATTCAAAAGTTCTTGCATTATTGTATTTATTGTAAATGTTAATACATATTGCAAACGTTTTACACTCATGCAAAAATAATGCATTATTTAAAACATACTCTTTTTGATTCAGGTTTCATCCAACTTGTATAGAAATGACGGCAGAGGAAGCTAAAAGACTTGACCACTTTTTTTGTGAGAATTGCTCATCTGAAGGCCAAAAGAAGCTTCAAAATTCTAGTGCTACTTCGAGACAACCTGACACAAAGGTAGTCCTATTTATTGAAAGTGTTAATAAATATTACAGCATTTATTTGGCACACAAACACTTGCTCTTTTATGTGGACTTTAGTTGATTGACCAATCTTAATTATATCTATGCCAACTTAAATGGTTTAGCCATTGTTATATTTGATATAGGTAACTAGCTGAACTTGATAATACTGCCATACAAGCGACTAGCTGATCTGAATATTGGCAAAATATGATTTATGAATTTTTTGGATAAAAGATATATTTGTGAATTCCAGGATTGCAAACTATGCCCATGCAGTTCATATACAGAGAGTGAGTTTTTTGTTCTCATGAGAATTTGTTACAATAGTAGATAGAGTAGCATTTGCAATGACTTATTGGTAAATTAAAAATAAGAAAACATAGAGGTTTGTTTATTAACAGAATAAATCTGAATACGTGTGATGTCAAGGAAAAAGAATGAGCAATATGTTTACATGCTTCTTGTTTTCTTGTTTCCTATGATGCATAGATGGAGACAGAAACAACATATAAAGCTGCTACTTTTGCTGTTTCAGGTGGATACAAAGAGACGGCGGAGGTGATAAAGTAAATAAATAAAATGTCGATATAGAATGATAACAGATGAAGTGGGGGCCATTTAACTTGGGTAGGCTTTGAACATAGAGGCGAAGAAGATATTTGCATTTCAAGCCGTAATATTTGAGAGCCGATGGCAGAGGGAAACTGGTTTGAAAACCTTCGTTATGTTTATATGGTTTGAGGTTTGTCACCTTGTTTTCCTTAGAAAGTGTTTGGTTGTTTATGGTTGTGTTATGTATGTAGTGCTCTCTCTATTTACAGTGGTTCTTGTAATATAAGTTAGGTTTGTGTATAATCAAAACTATATTAACTTATTGAAAAGCTAATAGATAAGAGGGTCTCCTACGTAAGGAAAGCAGGAAAACTATGTGTTATATCATACATTAGCGGAGTTGTTTCAAGGTTTTCCTTGTTACTTTCGGAGTTATTGCTTCAAATATATTATTGAATTAAGTGACAATTGTTGGATTTCTACTCTTCATTCGAAAATGTAATAGTTTAATAGTAGGTTCAAAAAGACATGAATGAAAATAGTGCTCAAGGTTCTGCAGTCCCTCGTTAGGTAGGATTTGAAGACACATGAAAGCATGGAGTCAAGGCCTATTCTCAAATAATAATGACGGGGAGATTTTAGCCATCCCAATTTTATCATTTGTATTTAACGTTCACATAGTTTTTTTTTTTTTTTATTTTAAAAAGTCCAATAGGATTCTATCATGCAACTCATCATTTTTTGAACGAGTAACAATAGAAATCAATGTGAAAAAGCCAATCTGAAGATAATAATCAAATAACTAATAAATGTCCAATTCCCAGTGATCCCTGCTTATTCTTCCTCCAAGCTTCGCTGCGAACCTAGTCTCATGCAAACATTCTACAGAATTACGAATAATTTTCAGCAGGTTCGTTTATTTGGGCTGTACTACTGACAACTATGATCTACCCATCTAAAAGTTTTTCAAATAAAAAATTTAAATAAATTTGAAATATTGTATTCTGGAAAATGCATCAATATGCTTTCAGAAATACCAGACGATGGATTCGTCTGTTCGAAACACAATACAAACAATCGTCACTCAGTTTGCTCATGAGCTGGTGTTCAACAAATCGTGGAATTGAAAAGAATGGCCAAATATGGCGTTGGCAAAAAAAGAGGGAGGGGGCGCTATTTTCTTTCCTCAGTTGATTGCATGTATATATGAGATTTATAATCACGTATTTTTGTTTGAACTTGCTTTTGATCTCTTCCATACAATAACAATACCATAAAGATCGGATGAAGCCAACAAATTCTCTCCATTGTTCCAAGCAACACCAATGACTGGAAATCTGTGACCCTGCAGTCACAAATATTTCTCATGATGAGATCGTATTCCTACATAAAACTTGGTACCTGAAGCAAGTTTATCACCTGTAGCTTGTTAACACATGCATGCCTTGGTCGAGTTAGATCATAAAAGTATACATTGGAATCCTCACTTCCAACAACTGCATATTTCGACAGAAAAGTGTCAGCAAAACAAGTTTTTATAGCTTCCCTGAAAAACGTACATTCCTGAAAAGATAAGATGAAAGTTTGATCTGAGACAACCTATGTATTCTCCTTTTTCGAGGGAAAGGAGGGGGCAGAAAGAAGCTCGAATGCTATGTACCCTTGGGCCTAATTTGAGGGAGCACCGGATAGTCAAATAACCTTGTACTTCCAATGCCACACTGCATTGCCAGCACAACATTCTAAGACCATCAATATAATGCCTAAAATAGCAACACATCCTACTAACAAACCTGAAGAAAGAGAGGCTTCCATCTTGATTGCATGTCAGCAGTACAGGGCCTCTTGCCAGCAGAGAGAAACTTCGGTACTGCACAGTTGTAACTGGAGATTTGCTCTTGCTACTACTTCGATGGCGATGAGAACGTGATAGTGCTCCAGTGTGCGAGTCCATGCTTACACAGTATACACAGCCCTGGATGTGTTATCCATAAGGCAAATTCCAGATAATAACATGGACTAATCAGAATAAAAATTGGTTAGTATCTAAAACTCACCTGCCCATCCCCACAAAAAATGAGTTGACCGGTGTGATCATGGTCCATTGCAGTAACCTTTGCATCAAAAACGGCTTTGTTAATGATTCTCCCAGTGCTGAAATTGACTACCTGAATAACAGAAAGAAATTTACCAACAATGGCATAATATGGGCAAAATTATAAAGCAAGTCAGTATTATCAATTCTTTGTTTTTGAAAACCAAAGTATGACCTCAAAGTTAGCTCAGACATGAAAGCAGGCAAACAAAAGTTTCTCGAAAATAAGAGTGATCTTTCTAATTAGCTGAGAAGTGTGAGACAGAGCCCTTAAATCAGATCATTAAACATGATGGTATTATCACATTCAACCGATGGTCTTAGAACAATATTAAGTCAATAGGTCAATATAGTAGACAACTCATGGCAATATAATATGTCTAGCAAAACAGAAGGTACTTACAGTAATTTCTCTGTTTTCATTCCCCACTGAAAGGAAATTGTTATTTACCTGCATAAAAGGAGAAATCATCAACTTTTAGTGAGCAATCAAATCACCATTAAGGAAGGATATATTTCTTTTACAGTGACATACCCCCATTCACACAGTTGATGCAAACCATAGAACAAGGACTGAAAACAATTTAACAGTGAAATATGAAACTTGTTCAAAAGCATATGACACTTTTAAAGATGGTTTACATATCAAAGAAATAATTTGAGAGCAGAATTTCACAACCCTGAAAG
>CANXYI011048904.1:0-19502 GCA_948208565.1 Hura crepitans
GCATTTCTAGGTGTATTAGACTATATATGAGTGCCATAGGGTTGATATGTATATACATTGCATAATGCTACACTGCTTGAGTCTAATGTTTGTTTCTTGATATAGATTAAAGATGAGTGAATTGAGGTTGCTAGCTAGTGAAAAGAAGGAGGTGTAAAGTTATGCCCTAACAGTAGTAAATGAGTCGACATATGCGAAAGCCTCAGAGCCCAGTGATACAGCACAATCTACACCTATCCAGTTGCCATAAGTACCATAACTATAGATGCAACAAATGGCAAACTTATTGAGATAAATGATTGCAATAGCTATTCCATAACCACCACCAATACAACAACAACAACAACAATCATAGGAACTCTAAAAAAACTTATTTAGAATGAGTTAAAAATATGGGAGCTATTGATTTTAAGGGAGTAGTTATATATGATGCAGGTAAGGTAAAATACTAGTTGGAAAGAATAGAAAGAATTTGGAGCAACTGAAATATATTCTAGAATAGTGTTTAATTTATGCTACATCGTTATTACAAGTAGAGGCATTCCTTTGGTGGAAAAAGGTTTTGGAACATAAATTTTCAATAGTTGTGACTTGTGAGCTTTTCTTACAGGAGTTTAAGAAAAGATGCATCATAGAGACTTATCTAGAAAAGACGAGACAAGAGTTCCTCGATGTAAAACAAAAGGGATGAACAATTATAAAATATGAGAAAAAGTTCTCCAGATTAAATAGTTATGTAAAAGAGATAATCAACACTGAGGAAGATAGATGCAGAAGGTTTGAAAAAAGCCTCAACACAGAGATTAGATTACTGATGGCAGTGAACAAGATTAATGACTTTCCAAGTTAGTTACTATAGCATATTCTATAGAGGATATACTAAAAGAGCATATGGGAATTTTGTAGGAAAAAGATATCTTTCACTACAAGATAGACTAACTCAGCTCCAAAAGTGAGCAAGAGACAGAAAGAGATTCTAGTTGTTTAATCATCATAGAGGATAGCTCAGACATAAAGATCTAGGCAAATAAGGTAGTTTAGACTACATAAGCAGAGATCGGCTTCCAACGCACTAGTCATCATAGCCAAGAGGACATTCCCTATTTATTAGACATATGGAAGAAGACATAGAGGAGTTTGTTAGAGGACCATTCTAGGTTCATGTTATAGATATGGATCCACAGGGCATTATCAAAAAGATTGCCCGAAGATGATAGATGACTTCATTCAACTTCAAGCTTTATCACCAACCCTAGATAAGAGCTAGAGGGATAATAGGGGAGATAAAGCTAATAGAAATCAAAGGCCTAGACTAGAGCATAGTTAATGGATAAATGCTTGAGCTGTAACATGATAATATGCTATCAAGACTCAAGAGGATACATACTCACCAAATATTATTACTGGTACAATCTATTTCTTTGATTTACCTATTTTGGCATTAATTGATCTAGGCTCTACACATTCATATGTATGTACTACACTAGCATGAGATATAGGGTACAATTAGAATCTTTAGACATAGAAATCATGGTTAATAATGCAATAGGACAACATGTGATTGTTGATAGAATATGCAAGAATTATCCATTGACTACCTAGAGACAGACCTTTCTTACAAATCTTATCGAATTATCTTTCAATAAGTTTAATGTCATACTAGGTATGGCTTGGTAGTCTAAACATCATGTTATAATGGATTGTAGATAGAAGAGGCTTACTTTTTAAACAATAGATGGAAAAGAAATCACAATTGTTAGTGAAAGAAAAGACTTTTTACATAATATTATTTTTATACTAATAGCAAGACGTATGATTCAAAAAGGTTCTTAA
Organism: Hura crepitans; assembly: GCA_948208565.1. Taxonomy (NCBI): domain Eukaryota; kingdom Viridiplantae; phylum Streptophyta; class Magnoliopsida; order Malpighiales; family Euphorbiaceae; genus Hura; species Hura crepitans. The sequence continues at coordinate 1,834 of CANXYI011048904.1, forward strand.
GCATATTTGGCACACATAGTTGATATAAAAAAGGCAAAACCTGATATTAGTTAGATAACTATAGTACCAAAGTTTTTTGATGTCTTTCTAGATGAGTTCCTAAGATTACCACTTGAGCATGAGCTTGAATTTGCCATTGAAGTATATCTAGGCACAACCCCAATTTCAATAGCCCCTTATAAAATGGCTCATATAGATTTAAAAGAATTCAAGGTGTAGTTATAGGAGTTATTAGATAAAGGGTTTATTAGACCTAGTGTTTCCCCATAGGGTGTGCCAGTGTTATTTATGAAGAACGAAGATGGTTCCTTGAGGCTTTGTGTTGACTACAAGTAGTTGAATAAAGTGATGATCAAGAATAAATACCTATTGCCTAAGATTAATGATTTGTTTGATCAACTTAGAAGATTAGGTGTATTTTCAAAGATTGACTTCAGATTTGGGTAATATCAACTTTGAATAAATGAGTCTAATGTGCCTGAAAGAGCATTTAACACTAGATATAGGTGTTATGAATTTTTAGTGATGCCTTTTTGGTTAACTAATGCCCTAGCCATAATCATAGATTTGATGAACTGGATATTTAAGCCATATTTAGATCAGTTTGTTGTGGTGTTCATTGATGATATTTTGGTGTACTCTAAGACCAATTATGATCATGAATAGTACCTCAGGCTAGTATTGCCAACTTTGAGAGAGAAGCAGCTTTATGCTAAACTAAGCAAGTGTGAGTTTTGGTTGGATAAAGTAGCATTTTTGGGACATATTGCTTTAGTTAAAGGAATTAGGGTGGATCCAAGTAAGATCAAAGACATATTGGAATGGAAACTTCTAAGAAATGTGATAGAGATTAGGAGTTTCTTGGGATTAGCTAGATATTATAAATGGTTTGTGAAAGAATTTTCATTAGTTATAGCTCCTATGACATGATTATTAAGGAAATATGTGAGATTTGAGTGCGATGACAAATGCCAAGAGAGTTTTGATGAATTAAAGACTAGTTAATAGAAGCCATTGTCCTTACACTACTAGAGCTAGGAAAGAACTTTATTGTTTATAGTGATGCTTCTCACAATAGACTTGGGTGTGTGTTAATATAGGGTGGAAAAGTGGTGGCTTATGCATCCAAGTAGTTGAAGCCTCATGAAAGAATTATCCAACTCATGATCTTGACTTAGCTACCATTGTTTTTGCCTTGAAAATATTCGTATATCATAAGAGTTTGAAATATCTTCCCATTAAAAAGGAATTGAATTTGAGACAACATAGGTGGATGGACTTAATCAAAGACTATGATTGTGTGATTGATTACCATCTAGGTAAGGCCAATGTAATAGCGGATACATTGACTAAGAGATTTTTATATCCTTTGAAAGTAATGAATGTTCGATTGTAGTAACCAAAAGATATAACTTGATTAGCAGAATTGCAAGCAAAACACAACTTGATTTAACATGTGAAAGAGGCTCAAAAGAATGATAATTAACTCATACATGTAATGAGTTTGATTAAAGAAGGAAAGCCTACTGGGTGTGAGATTAAAGTAGATGAATGTTTGTATTACCGTGATAGGCTATGTGTGCCTAATATATAAGACATTAAGCAACAAATGTTGCATTAAGCTCACAATTAACCTTATGTTATGCATTCTAAGAGCATAAAAATGTATCTTGATTTGAAGCCATATAATTGGTGGCTTAGAATGAAGAAAAATGTAGCTGAGTATGTAGCTAGATATCTTACCTATCATTAAGTGAAAGCAAAACACCAAGTTCCTTTTAGATTGTTTCAACCTATAGCAATACCAAAGTGGAAATGGGAGAGAGTTTCTATGGATTTTGTGGTTGGATTACCTATGACTAAGAGAAAATGTGATATGATATGAGTAATTGTGGATAGATTGACAAAGACAACACACTTCCTTCTTATCATAATGGATTATTCACTGGAGAAACTAGCTCAACTATACATAGATGAGATTGTGAGGTTACATGGAGTACCAATATCCATCATATTGAACAAAGACATGAGATTTAAGTTAAGATTTTAGAAAAGTTGCATAATGCTTTGGGTACTTATCTTGCATTCAATATGCTTTTCATCTTCAAATAGATGGTCAATTAGAATGGCTTATTGAGGTGCTTAAAGATATGTTAAGGAGTTGTGCTATTGATTTCCAAGGTAATTTGGATCAATACCTATCATTAGTAGAATTTGTGTCCAATAATAATCATCAAGTAAGTTTGAGAATGGCACTATATAAAGCTTTATATAGAAGAAAATGAAGAACATTATTGTGTTAAAGTGAAGTAGGTGAAAATAAGTTAATAAGATTGAATTTAATAAAAGATATATAAGAAAAAGCCAAAATTCTCATAGATCAATTAAAAGCAGCTTTAGATAGGCAAAAGTTTTCTTAAAGTGTTGCCATAAAGAAGGTACTGAGATTTGGCAAGAAGGGTAAACTGAGTCAAAGATTCATTATTCTATATGAGATAATAAGATGTGTGGGACCAATGGTGTAACAACCCCTACCTATTTTGTAAGAAAACCACGACACCTCCTACTGGATTCCTAAAGAAACTTAATAAGCGGTGCACTTCGCACTAGGTCACCCATCTTAAAAAATTTCTCTCATGTTCATTTGTTTAACTCTTACTGATTCCTAAATAGTTAATTCTATCTGACTCTAAATTCTTTTCTGCTTGTCCTTATGAAGTACTTAGGGTCACACCTTATTATTCATGCCAATATTGGCTAATTATAGGTCAGTTAGGTTTTGCCTAAAATTTTGGCAGCATAACCGCTGTCTGAGTCCCTATCTAAAAATTGAACCCATAAAAACATTTCTTGTAACACATATTCACATCTCCTGAACCCTTCTGGTCCCTTAGGTAACAACCTAACATCATTATTCTATCAATTAAGAACACAAGCCTCAGGCTAAAATCAAAGAATCTTAAAAAAGAGCCTTAAGCTCACATATCATATCATAAAGTAAAAGTAATCACACATTCAAAGCAATCTGACAAAACTTATTACAAAACACTATCTATGACATATATATATAAACCACCTATACATATGCTACCAATTCCCACCTAAGTACAATGAGTGCAAAAGCTATACAACATGTACACAACCTTCTATCAAATATCTTTTGAACTCTGGCTACACACTTTATGAGGCTGCACCTATCTATCCTTACCTGCGCACCGAAATAGGTACACTGAGTATATAATATATTTAGTGGTGAACTCAAGCATTTAAATTATGTCAAATATTTCATTCGTGCATATATAAGGTTATTACTATCTATTCCAAGTTATTAAGTCCATAATTTACTTTTCTGTGTCAAATGACCAAAATACCTTTTTACCTATACCTAATAGATTACCATGTATTTAATTGTTTAAAATCATGCAATTTATGAATTTAAGCCATTTCTAATAAAAATAGTCAAGTAATTGAATTATTAGGTCAATAATTCATATACACATAAAATTATCATAATACCCCTGATGATACATGCTAATTTTTCATTCAATTAATTATGTCAAACTTTAGATACTTTAATAATGTCTACCATTATTTATTTCATTAACTTTATAGGCCCAACTAGGTAGATAACACTTCAATACACTAGACCTAAAGGGAACTAAAATGGAGTGCAGTGATCTATATTTTGGACCCCGACCCCTACACTAGCCTGATTAAGTTATAGCACCGAAGGTGCTAATAACAAGATATGGTCTATCTAATAAACTAGTACAATGGCCCTCTAGGACCTTGGCTTTTATATTAGCCCTATTTGAAGATTAAAGATGTCACAAATTGGTCTACCTAGTAGACTAGATTGTTTAACCGACTAGTGCAATGGCCCTTCGAGACCTATGTTGTTGCACTGGCAAAATGAGGTGAATGGGTTTGAAGATCGAAGATGTCATAGAGTGGTCTACCAAGTAGACAGGTCTATTTAACTGACTAGTGCAGTGGTCCTTAGGGACCTACGCCACTGTATTGGTAAAATGAGGTGAATGGCATTAAGTGTGCAAAGGCACATGAGTGTCTATCTAATAGACTAGTATAATGGCCCAAAATAGACCTAGGCTGCTGTACCGACCCTAGCTGAAAATCAGACAATGTAGTAGTTGCTAAAATCCCTAAGTTAATTAGTCAACCTATCCAATGGGTGTCTAACTAATGGGCCATGTAACTCAATTTGTGTTAATTCCTTCATAAATTAACTTTTTATAATGTTTAGAAGTGAAAAATAGTCAGTTATGAATTTTATTATATAATTTAATTTTTGCCCGATCTGGTATAGCCATAATTAGGCTGTACCAAGTAAATTATCAATATTATTTTCAAGTACTATAATTGCCAATATTTAAGGTATATTATGTTTGATTTTATTCCATAATTATTTCTCATATAATTGCCATTTATTGTCTAGTAGTATTTTTTATTCAAGTAATGGTCAAACTAGACAGTTATAGGTCATTTCGTCAAGTTTCAATAGCCAATTCTAGATTCATTTCTTAATATTTTTCAGTGCATTTTTCATCATTATTTTTATAGTGTTCATAGGCCCTAAGCCATACAATCACTAGGCCAATTCCAAGGCCAAAGTATATGCATCATAGCCATAATACTCAATCCCATAATATAGCCCTTAAAGGAACATTTTGAGATCTATTACACACAAACAGTTTCTGTCCCCTTTAAGTCCCTTTTTAGGCCATTTAACTTAGGTTCCTATTCAAGTATTAACCATTCACTTAAGGTTCAATATCAAGCATTCATGTGTCTCATAATTGTCCTATATCCAAGTCTAATTTAGGCTAAGTAAATTTAACCATATTGTGTTCAATATGTCAAGGTTCATAGTGCCAATCTATTTCAAGCAATTCCTTAAAGGTTTCCTTATATTTCCACAAGTATTGCTCTCAGGTACATTAATATACAAGCCATGATGTTGCATTGTTTTCCATATTTCTTACACAACCCATGCTTTTACACAACCTATCTTAATCATGTTTGCACACATATAGACATATTTTCATGCCAATTTAGGTGGATTACCCTAGGCACATGTCTTGGCCATTGGCTAATTTATAATTATACATGTATTAGTCAAGCTAACTACTTGTCACCTACTGGTTTCACATGCCTTAAAGCCAATTGTATATGCTAATTGACCATTTCATATAAAGTAAGCCTAATACATGGCTTAATCACTAACATATCATATTCATTCACAAGCCAATTAGCCAATTAGATACATATACAACTAATCACTCATTTAAAAGCCTTGATTGCCATTATTTCATTTAATTACTCCATGTACATAAATGCAAATTCACATGGAAACCTCTTAGATGCATATACCTTTCATGTCTGTCATATAACTTACAAGCCATACTCACAACACTAAACACATTATTGACATTAAAACCAATATTAGCACCCTAACATCAAGTAACCAACCGTAAAAAAATTCCTTTACCTCTCGGCCAGCAAAGGACTTCACCCTTAATCAGCCCGTTCTCATTAAATAATGCCTATTTTGATGCCTAATTTCTCATCATCATAAAGAATCTCACTCAAATTTGAAGTGCCATCAATTAAACACTAAGGTACACAATTCTAAAACACGTGTTCAGCTCTCTAAAGCTCAAATGGCATGAATCAAATACTAAAGTTTGTATAATCAAATACTAAAGTTCACTTACCTACCAAAGAATACCCTTGAAACCTTCAATCCCATAAGTTATCCAACCTTCCACGATGGTTCCTCCACCTTTCTTCAAGCCCTTTTCTTTCTTAATTCACCTCAAGCATAATTCACACACTCACTCTTAGTCTTTTGACCTCACAAGGATCAAATTCCAATTAAGAATCACTATGAAAACCAAAGGAAAAATAAAGAAACTCACCTTTGAATGCTTGCTAGACAACTTCTATCCAAAGAACTTTAATGAATTTTAATTAATTAATGGAGTCTCCTTTTCTAATGTTGTTTCTTCCATCAGGTCCCTAACACCCTAAATTGAACTTAGAAAGTTAGAGGTTGTAGAAATGGCTAGAGAAAAGGAGTGAAAATGGCACCCAAGGGGTAGAGGTGGCGTCGATTATAGATAGCCAAAGGCAAGAAATTTTTTTTTTCTTTGTTAGCGGACTTTTCCACTTCTCAAGGAAATTTCCACATGTCATGGTCCTTAAGCTAGTTGGCATGGTACGGGTGAGTCCTGCAACCTCCCGAACCATCTCGAAATGGCTAAGTTTTTGACAAAATTTTAGAAATTCACCAAAATTCACATGAACCTCAAAAAATTATGCCGTCTATTTTAAAATTCCTATTTTAATCCCTCTATATGCTCATAAATTTTTGGGGCCAAATTTCATCAATAGTATAATTTTCAAAATGCCTTGATTTGTGTGCCAACCTAAAAAATTACAAGAATTTGTAATGACCTTAGAATTCAAAAATTCTTACACTAATAGACTCAATGGAATTTTTAAGTTTCAAGGTTTAATATTTTTAGGTCCTTCCAGGCATATCTCGAGTCAACTCCAGCTCAAAAATTTTTTTATTGCATAATTCAATAGCTTTACAACCTGTAAGGAATTATTGGTTCTGTTAAATTTTTAAATTTTGCCTTTTTTATTAATTTAAAGCCCCTTAAAGTTTCATGATGAATGTTGCTGCCTCGATTTACGTGTAAGTGTCCTAGCACCTCGAGCACACTTTTAGGACCTAATGGCATTGTTCATTGAGCCTCATTGCATGGGCATTACTTCCTAGAGGTCACCCATCCTTAGCTTTCCCTAGGCTACTTTCGTTTAACTTCTACTAATGTTTATCTTATTCAGTGTGAAAATTTTATTTAATAGAATTAATGAACTATGATACCCTTCCTAGGCATATGGCATTCATATGCCTAGTATTACATCTAGATATCAGACCAAGCTATTGATTGTAGCTATAAACTCTTTCTATCCTATTATATGTCCACACGTTAACTATCTAAGCATAATATTACCCAATGACCCACAGTAACAAGCATGAGTGCCTCAATCCACTAAAGCATATTAATTAGAAAAAAAAACATCATTTTTACTTAAATAGTCTTCGATTACACTGCTGGTCACCCTTACAATGCCAATCAAACCTATTGCCTGCACATCAACCAACCAATACATTGAGTATACACTTAATGGTGAAATTAACTAAACATACATTGTATCATAAACTCACTTAGACACACAACTAAGCATTTAATAATAGATTCATTAATTATCAGGTTAGTACCTATAGACTTTCCTTACCCTCTTCTTATACTCTCCATATCTAGGTTACTTTTAGATACCAACTCAATGAATAGCTATAGTAGCACCCATTAAGAAATATATCCTAGAAATACTTATAATTTCCTTTTTTTTTACCTTATTACATTTTATCAACCATTAACTTATGTTCATGCCATTCGTTTTATTTCTATTTCCATATCGTATTTGAGACTTTATGTGTATACTTTCATCAAATATTGGTTTGCAACCTATTGTTGTTTGGTTTAGGTGATTTACAAGTTTATTTCATCATTACTAAGTCAGCCACACTGTTATCATCTTTACCCATTGGATACTTAATGTATGTAATGTCTTAGTTTAGTTATATAGCCCATTCAAGGGTTATGTGTAAAGGTCTCATCCTTTTATGACCTATCCATCTCTATATGCTTCCATTACTTATCTTATTTTATGTGAGTCATTTACATTCTTCAGGATTTATCCCAAAATTCATGTGTTTTCTAGGTATCTTCTTATTGCTTATCTTTTATTCCTATTAATTTTATTCATAGGTTGTCCCAATTATTTGCCTAAGGTACTAGTCCTTTCATTAATGTCATTAAATCCATTTAAGTTCATCAGTTATTCCAATTATAACCTCTAAAGTTTGGGAAAAACTCCTAACCACTAGATATGAGGAATTATATTATGCAGTGGCCCCTATTTTAGGCCTCAATAGCTATACCTACCTAGTCTAAGAACTAGATAAATCTTAGCTAGTATAGTGGGCCATATTTTGGACCTTAGCATCTATAAATGCCCTTTATCCGATAATAGGGATCAATTCCTCAGAACCTTCCAATACTAGAGTGGTAGATAGTAGGCATCAATTCGATGACCTCCTAATATCTGTAAAGGGGATAGTAGGGATCTACCCTATGGGACCTCCCAATATCCCAATATATCTTATTAAACCTAACACCTATGGTGGATAGCAGTGATTAACCCCATGGGACCTCCCAATATCCACAATCATTAAGTGGATAGCAGGGATCAATCTATAGACCTCCTAATACCTGATGCATGCAACCTCAAATAAATACTCAGCAGCTGCACCCACCATACGTAGGTTAAAATCTATTTAGATTCAGCCTCTAACAGCTATTAATCCCTAGTTGACTAGTCAACCCATCCAATGTATACTCAACCAATGGCCAATATCCATAGTATTTTATCCGTACAACTATTGCTTATTAGTTTTATTATTTGGATATCCATAACGAGAACATTATCAATGTTGTTCTAGTTTCACTAGTCTCTCATATTCCCAACTCATGCTTCATTTTCTCCATAAACATTGTTCATTTCTATTTTATCTCATTTTTGTATTTTGTTCATGTTCCCTTTTTTTTTGTGTATGTATTTTGCTTTATTGTTATTTGTCTCAGAATATGTTATCCTCTTATTCTATTCTATCTCTTTTCCTTTACTATAAAATGACAAATTATTTCCCCATATCTGCTATTTTACATTTTTACCCTTAGGATATTGATAGTACTTATTATTAGTAATACTCGATGTCAATCTCAGTGTATTATCATAATACTTCTTGTGACTATTATACCATATGAGTATATTTAATGCCTTATCAATTATACTTGCACCTTTATACCTGAATTCCATAAAATTATCAGTTGTTTATTTATTTAGTTTTGTCTTTTTATAATTTAGGCATTAACGATATCTTATCTGGTCATATGGTTTTATTCTTTAACACCTTTAAAAGTGCAACTCTACTCCTAGCTTTATTTTTAAATTTAATCAACTTATTATCTTTCTCCTTTACCAATCGTATATTTAGATTATTTCCATGTTAGTAGGAGAGAGTTGTAAGCCCATTTCATTTAATTATTTTTATGGGACAATTATGGGTCACTTTTATTTTACTAGATAGTTATGGGTCCTATTACGTGAATGTTACTATTCATTTGGTAATTTCTTTTACTATTCATTTGGTCATTTTCCACTCTTTCTTTACCTCATACCATTACATCTTATGTATTCCACACCATCAAACATTACTTCCATATCATCATACCTAAACCTCATTTCTATGATAAATTCTTAAGTAACATATATCAACCAAATTCTTAAACTTACCTCTAACATTATACACTATAATTATTTTATAACACATCATTACATGTCAATATCACATTTTATTGTCCCTACACTATGCCTTATCACATTTTAACCCATAATCATGCACTTATTCCCACATTCCATATCACTTCCATGTCATTCCTCACATTACCATCCTAATATCCCATGTATTCATGCCATGCACCTATGAACATGCCAAGACATACATGTCATGCATTCGGTTATACATACATCACATGCTTCTACATACTTTTTACATCCAAAACACATCTACATCATCTTGTCTACTCTAGTTACCTATCCTAGCTTGCATAACACTTCCAAATTTCTATACACACATACACTAATACAACTTCCATGCACACTCAAATGCCTTAATTTTCGAACTTCCATAAAATACAATACAAGTTTTAGTTAAATTCACTTACAGTGGGCTCTCAGTTATGTCAAAGCCATTCTAGAACCATTAGTTCCATCTTCCTCCATCATTTTGCACCATTTCACAAAATGGCATAATAAGGTTTTGCCTTCGAAAATTCCTACAAAATTCCATAGGACTCTAAATTGAAATCTCTCTTCACCCATAAAATTACCCTACTGAATAGCATAAATGAAAAATAAAAACCCTAAGAAAAATCAACTCACTCAGCAAAAGAGCATTATTCATCAAAGTGCTTATATCTCACTTTCTAAGCATCTTTATCCATTTTTATCAATTAGATTAGCTTTTGAGTGTCATGAAGGTTAAGATCCATACAAAGATTGGGGGATTTAGTGGTGGGAGGAGAGAGAAATGAAGAAAAATAGGAGAGGGAGGAGAGAGAAAATGGCATCTGCTTCCATGAAGATTTTGAGGGAGATAATTGTGTAGGCACTAGGTTTCGGGGGCTTTTAGGTTCAATTTGCCTAATTATGATGAAAAGGAAAAAAATCCTAAAAATGAATTTTTGATGTTTAAACTAAAGATCTCAAAACTTTTTCTAAAAAAATCAAAATTCAAAATGGTTATTTTTGCATCCACAAAATGGCCATTTTCTCTTTCTAAAATAGTCGTTTTCATTAACACAAAATGGCCATTTTCGAGCCAAAAATGGCTATTTTCACCAAACGGCCATTTTCGCGCCCAGAAAATGGCCGTTTTCGCCAAATGGCCATTTTGAGCACCCAAAACACCTGTTTTGATGGCCAAAGTGGCCATTTTGAGCTGAAACACCCTTTTTCATCATGAAAACACTCGTTTTGTGCCTCGAGGTCTGTGCATAAGAACCAAAGGGCTCATTTTTAGGCTGGGGTTGGTCAATTTGTAGAGAGAGAAAGTATTCTAAAGAGAAATTGCAGAAAATACACAAAAAAATACAAAAACATTTTTTTACTGCATTTTTTGGGATTTTTTTAAAGATTCAAGCGCCGATTTTAATCCGAGTTGAGATCTTTCTGAAGGTAATTATACCGGTGTGTTGACTGACCCATTTTTTCGCTCATTTTTATTTTTTCTACATTTTATCCATCTACAAGATAGATGTGGTAAATTAATTTGTACATATTTTTGCATTTGTGAGACTGCTTATTTTCCTTTGTTTTCTATCTATCTTTGTATTTTTTATTCGCATCAAAAATATTATTTTTGGTTGTTTGGGCTAATTTTACTTTTCTTTTGGCATTATCCATCTACTAGTTAGATGTGTTAATTTATCTGGGCCAAAATTTATATTTTTATGACTATTTTTTTATTTAATTTCTGTCTGTCTTTGTATTTTTAATTCGCATAAAAAATATTATTTTTGATTGTTTGCGCTGATTTTATCATTCTTTTTATATTACCCATTTGCTAGTTAGATGTGGTAATTTATTTGTACAACATTTTATATTTTTGAGGTACTTTATTTTTATTTAATTTCTGTCTAATTTTCTATTTTTATTCACATGTTAATATATTGTTTCTGTGATTGTCTTATGAGTTATCCTGATTATTGGGAGCTAATTGTTATTGTTATTGTCTATTATTTATTAGATTGTATTTTAAGCCTTCCAAAATGCAATTTTTATTTTTTGGTTAGATTGTATTTTAGGTAATTTCTTTGTAATTTATTTTTCAGTCGAATCATTTCCCTGCATATTCCGTGAATGTTGTAATAAATTAGGAAAATGATTTTTCATGCGAATAAAAAGATAATCAAAAAATTTCTACTTAATTAATTGGTATTTTATTAATAAAGTCAAGTTTGATTTTTCTTAATAAAAGTCACAATAAAGTTATTTCCTAAAAATTAACATGTGAGAACCAAAGTTCTCAAATTAAATCCATTACCCAATTTATGCATAAGACCTCTAATTTCAATCTCGAAATATTCCACGAGCACCGAATTAAGTAGAAAAATGGTTTTACACGTTAAAAAGAAATAATAATCAAAGTCATATTTTTACCTAATAAATTGGTGTTTTGTTAATAAAATAAATTCTAATTCTTTCTCAATAAAATTTATAACCATAGCAGTTATTTTCTAAAATTGATATTTGAGAACTAAAGTTCTCAAAGCCATTTTTCCAAATAAAAGTTATCACAATAAAATTCATTTTTCCAATTTGACTCTTGAGAACCGAAGTTCTCAAAATCATTCTTCCAAATAAACGTCACCATAATAAAATTCATTTTTTTAATTGACACTTGAGAATTAAAGTTCCCAAAGCCACTTTTCCAAATAAAAAGTCACCACAATAAAATTCATTTTTCCAAATTAACCTTTGAGAACCAAAGTTCTTAAACCCATCATCAGATTTTAATAAAAAGTCACCACAATAAAATCCATTTTTCTAAAATTGGCATAAGAGAACTAAAGTTCTCGAAATAATTAATGGCTTGATTTCATGTATGTTATTTCTATTCCAAACACCTATTTACTTTTATATAAATATATTATGTAACTTCTTTTATGTAAATGTGTGATTTACTTTAATTGCAAAAAAATTGCTTGAGAAAAGAGTAGCGTCATAAATTCAAATTGAAGTTCCGTATTAAGTTGAGGTATAAATAAGAGTAGGGTTCCAAACCGCTCTGGTTTTGGCCTTACAAGGTATTTCTATTTCCCGACTCCGTCAGGTGGCAACTCCTACCTTGTGATGCCTAACTCGCACCCCCTCAGGTAATAAAAAAGGGGCGGACCTAGATTCCTTTAACTTTCTTCTCATCTTTCGAGACTCAACGAGTGAGGCCTAAGTTGAGCCTTAAGTTGCTTTAGTTTGATCATTCTTAGGGATCACAAAAGGGTCATGCGAGACAATGGTGACTCCGTTGGGGACACCATGAGACCATGCTCCGAAAGTACCTCAACTTAATATAGAATTCCATACTTTGAATTTATGACATTATTCTTTTCGAAATTGCATTAAATGCTATAGCCTTAGAATAAGTTAGGCAACCTTTTTATACCCTGATGTCACTTTGAAGCATTACCCCATTTTCACTCAAATAAAAAGATTGTCATGAGTGGCATCAAATCCAAGCCTCGTGCCTATAAGGTATATGAAATGGTGAACCAATCGGTCATATGCTCATGACGAGATAGACCCATCATGGAGGGACCATGCTTGGATGACTATAACTAGCTCGACCAAACCTCCAACCCATGTAATGACTAATAGCAACTTCTTCTAGGCACCTTGATTAATAATGCATTGTGTGCTATGTAGGCTAATATATATGAAATATACTTAATCATCTCAAAATGCTATCAAACCCATTGGGCCTTTTCTAACTAGAATGGGCTAGACCTCGTATTTTAACTCGATTGAACATATCCAACGTATATAGGCCAAATATTTTGGTATGTACTTTTTTATGAGAGAAAAAATGTTCAGCCAGTTGCCATCCATTATTTAAACCTATTGAGATCCACGATGTCCCATAGGTAAGCCCTCTTAGGAAAGGAATGAGACCTCATGTGTGGGAAGTAATAAGGTTAGAAGGCTTTTGCTTGTGAATTGTCGCTGCATACATTGACATGCATAAGCATTTCATTCATTCACATGCATTTTCATTTCATCATGTCTAACCCTTTGTCTTGTAGCCACCATAGATCCTCGAACTACTTGTGTACGGGGGATAGATGGTCAGATAGTTAGACAAGAATTCACATCTACTACTTACAGCTCAACAAGAATGGTAAGGCATGATGAGAGTAGTTCTTCTGCTCTAAATCTTGAGAATAGAATGGAACAAAAATTTGAAGAGTTTGAAAAGAGAATGATGGATTTGGTTTCTAGAGCAATTGCTGGGATAACCCCCACTATTGGGTCACCACCACGTGCTGAAAATGAAGCACCGGCTCCTATTAGAAAAACTACTGATACATTTAGGGGAATAGGCATTAGGAAATAAGCCACAGGAATTAAGAGTAAAGACAAGAAATCCGAGTACTTTAACCTAGAATATGAGTTTTGTGAGGATATGCTTACCCCTCAAAAGTCTAAGGATCCTATGATGAAGAAGTTAGAAGAGAAGATGGAAGCAATGGCTAAAGTTATCTCCATGGGAAAAGGGATAGATCCTAAAATATTATCCTTAGAATCTGAGGAAGTGCTACCTTCTAAGTTTAAGATGCCAGAGTTACCCAAGTTTAATAGGACTTTAGATCCTAGAGCTTATATCAAGCATTACACCACAATTATGAGAGGCATTGAGCTCTATACCAAATAGAAAGTAGTATATTTTAGTTTGACCTTGCAAGGAAGGGCGATTAATTGGTACCATAGGTTAGAAAGAAATGTGAAAGAAGACTAGAGCAAGATTACGGAAACTTTCATCAGTAAATATGATTGTAGCACACACATAGGGTCACTATAAAAGATCTTGAACTACTTAAATAGAAACATAATGAGACTTTTGTTGAATACCTATCCAGGTGGAGATCCCGAGTGTTAGAGATGAGGAAAAAGCCAGAAACATCACATCAAATTTATTTGATCATTAAGAATGCCAATCCTTATTTGAAAGATGGTCTGAAGGTAAAGGGATTGAAGGACTGGGAATCTTTGAAGGACATAGCCATAGATATAGAACAGGAGCATAATGAATAAAAGAAGAGTTCAGGAGGATTTGGCAACTGGAAGAATCAAAGAGTTAGGAATACGAGTGGAGTTAGTTTTGGGCAAGGATCTAATTTTGGGCAAACCACTGAAGTATCTGTTGTTACGAGGCATTACTCAAATTTAGGCAAAGCACTATCCTGGTGCCTGAAAAGGTTTCAAAAGGAGGGGAAACTCTAACCTCTACCTCCTAGACTAGCTAAAAGTGAGGGCCAATCTTATCATAGGGCCAATATGTATTGTCAATACCATCAACACACTATCCATGATATTGATAACTATCGCACCTTGAGAGATAAGATTTAGGATTGGAGTGATTCAAGGCAAATACTTGATCCAAAACAAAGGCAAAAAATTCAGAGCACATACGTAAGAGTTCCCCCCTCCAGTCAATATGGTCAACTCAAGTCTCCCAGAATGGTACATTCTCTAAGATTTGTATGGGATGATTATTTGGATGTGACAAGAAGTGTTAAGGTGAATCAAAGTTCAGTATGTATGATAGATATATCGGCAACCAATAGTGACATTGAGCTAGAGGATCAAGACTAAGATTTATGGGTAGATTATGATCCAGAATAGAAAATGAGTGGGGAAGCAGAAATTAAAGCAGTGACTCACAATGGGCGAGTAGTGCTAGTGGTTGAAAGGGATCCAGTTCTTCTGATAGTGGAAAATGAGGAAGATGCAGTCACCAAATAGTTGAAGAAGATACCCACACAAATCTCAATCTGGGATCTATTGTGACAATCTGCCCCACATCGCTAGAAAGTAGTTGAAGCTTTATGCATAGCAGCCATTTCTACTACCATATTGACATCCAAACTAGTGGCAATGGTAAAAGGAGAGGAAGAGACAAAGGTCATTTTTTCTGATACAGATTTACCACCCGAGGGGCATTACTATAATTGTCCTCTGTATATAAAGGCAGAAATGAATGGCAAACATACAGCCTATGTAATGGTAGATGATGGGTCATCGATCAATGTATGTCCACTCAATGCTGTAGCAGCTTATGGAATTGAGGATTTGATGATCTCCTAGTCTATGCTTACCATTATTGCTTATAACAACACAAAGAGACAAGCATATGGGACTTTTAAAGTCAAAGTTAAAATAGGAGTGATCATAGATGATGTAGAATTCATAGTGCTTGATATTCTTGCAAATTTCTACTTTCTTTTGATAAGGTCATGGTTCCATAAGCTAAGGGGAGTTTCATCGACACTATATCAAATGATCAAGATCCCTCATGATGGTGAGATTGTGACAATTAGAGCTGTAAAGGAAAATCAGGTGTTAATGCTTGAAATAGCTAATCAGCCTTTCAATGGCTTCCATATTGCTGAGATTTTTTTAGAGGAAGAGAAAAACCTGAGGGTGGTGAACATGATGAAAAAGATGAACTATTTGCCTAGATCTAGGTTGGGACACACTTCGAAAGGTCCTATTTCAGTCATTTAACCTCGAGGACAGAAGGATTGAAAGGGATTGGGATATGTAGTAAAGACATCAAAACTAAAAAAGGCATGAAAGGATATCCCTCTCTTAAATAAAAGCTTTGTCCGAGCTGAGGGAAATATCAGTTACTATGGGAAATCTAAGCGAGCTATCATTAAAGGACAGGTTGTGCCAGAATTCAAGATCTTCAGTGATGTATTCGATTGGGCGGCTAATGAGGTAAAAGGTGTTTCAAATTTTTGGGATGAAAAGATTATGATCAACTTGACTGAGATGGAAATTAGGTGTGAAGAAGAGATTTTGACTGATGCTATACTCTAGGAGAAAGGGAAGAAGAAGGTGCAAGAAGAAGATTTGCCTGAATGTTCTTATGATAGTCTATATGTATGTAAACTTTTTAATGATAATGTGCCTATTTCTTTGGTTAATAATATGAATGATTTTACTTATTTTTGTGATGTCTCATCTAATCACATCATGCATAATGATAATCATGACTCGTATAACATGTTTGATATTAATTCAATTATACTACCTCGTTTAATCTCGCTACTAATGAAAATCCAAAAGAGATTTCAATTTCATATGACGTAACTATTGAAGAAAGGAATAAATTTGAGAGAATGCTAAAAAAATATGAAAAAGTGTTTGCCTGGACCTACGAAGATATGCTTGGGGTGGATTAGGTAATAGCAGAACATGCCATTTATACCTACCCAGAAGCGAAACCAATAAAGCAGAAACTACAAAGGTTGAGACCAGAATAGGTGGAAAAGGCAAAGGAAGACGTACATAGGCAAGTTGAGGCCAAATTTTTGGAAGAAGTTTAATATCTGACATGGTTAGCTAATGTAGTTCCTATTACCAAAAGGGATGAAAAATCCGAATGTGTATTGACTACAAAGATCTAAATAAGGCTTACCTAAAAGACGACTTTCCATTGCCTCATATAAATGTGTGGGTTAATAGTGCTGCTATGTGTAAGATGTACAGCTTTATAGAATGGGGCACTTTATGTGACACCCCTTACCCGCTCACCCTGAACGGACAAGGTGTGTCTATACTTCCACTATTTCTTCCTCAGGCACTACCAGACATTTCTTAATATTCGGGCAGCATAACGGCTGCCCTGTTACCTAATCCAAATTTTAAACCTGTAAGAAAAACACTTCTTAACTCCAAACAACATCCATAACCTTCAATGGACCCTCTGTGTCCTCCAAATCACAGATAATATTCATCATCACATACAATCATAGGGTCAGAGACCCAACAATAGTCATACAATCATAGAACCATCATGATATACATAAAACTGTACATTTCCCAAAATATACGGCCTATGACTGTATATACAAGAAACCGCAATTCAACATACAACCTATACCCACTATTTACATGAGTGCATACCTATTATTCATCTTATACAAGAAAGAAAACAGTATACCAAAAAGACTTGTGTTCAACTACATTGAGCTCCTCATTTGATGCTGCTTGTCCCTCTGTCTACAACCTACGCATTGAAACACCGACACACTGAGTATAAAACTCAGTGGTGGATTATATCAAACTAAATATGTCATTTACTCAAACAGATGCAAGTTCACATGCAACATGTATCAATTATCTTTAATAACTTCCCTAGACCTTTAAACACTGAATTTCTCATT
>CANXYI011048974.1:0-18384 GCA_948208565.1 Hura crepitans
ATTTATAAAGTTTAGGATAAATTATATTTAAGCATAATAGACTGAGATTATGAATAACCTAGGAAATTGCAAGTGAAGATACACACAAGAAACATAGAGTAAGAACTTAAATAAATTACTGAACATAACTAGAGGCACATAGGTAAGCAAAAAGGATAAGTAACAAAGGAAATTGAATTTATAAAACCTTAACAAAATCACATAGTAAATATTTGATAAGGCTAAGATGTAAACGAGATTATAGGCACCATATAAGTTGGATTTCTGAATTAATGAAAGATGGAAATTTATCAGATGGTCATAGAAAGGATATAAAAATATAGTAAGTAAAAATGATAAATGAATTGTTTATAGTAAGTAAAAATGATAAATGAATTGTCTATCATGTAAAGATATTGTGAGAATACAGTAAGTTAAATACTGACCAGAATAGCTAATTATAGAAATATTTAAGAAACAGATAAACTGATAACCAAAGAATAAAAAAATGGTAATAGAGATAGTAATTATGGATGAATTAGCTATCAAAGTTACACCTAGTACTGTTAATGATAATATATTTATAAATGAATTAACTACTAAAGGTAGCAAAATAGATAAATAAAATATATGCAAAGTTATGAAAGGTTAGTACGTCTAACGAGTAGTAGAGAAATAATACTATTATAAATTGTATTGTCAATGCATGCTTGTGTGTGTATTACATGACATCATGGTACAATGCATGTTTTGCTAAATTCACCACTGAGTGTATACTCAGCATATCAGTTGCTCGTTGCACAGGTGAGATAGAGTTAACCAGTAGTGTAAAGTGATTAGTAGTGTAGCCAAAGGCTATCCAGGTAAGAGTTTCTATTATGATGGTATTTATGTAGCATGTAAAAGCACTCATGCATATCATTATGGGTTAAATAAGGAATGGCTTAGAGAAATCCTAGGATACATGACTTGTTGAGAAGTAACATCTTTTGCTTAGATTCATAAGGAACTAGGCATAAGGTGTTACAAGTCTAAAATCATTTTATTGGGTAAATAGAACATTGGTTCTAAAAATGATTTATTAAAGATGTTCATTCTATTTATTAAAATCATTTTCTAAGGAGTTATGGAACTTCAGTTTCAAAGTCATTTTATTAGTCAAAACATTTCTTATATTCAAATAAAATTATTTTTCTTATTGGAACATTGGTTCCAAATTAATTTTATTAATTAAAACAATTTTATTAAATAAAATTCTTTTCATTTAAAATTTTTTACCTATTCAGTTTTGTAAAAATTTTGGGATAATGAAATTGGTCCTTAAAACATACCATTTAAAACTTTTATTTAAGAAAGAACTTGTTTATCAAATCATTTTTTTTTTGGTTTATTAGAACATTGGTTAAAAAAATCATTTTATTCAAATCAATTTTGTTTAATTGAATTTCTTTTTGTTTAAAATTTATTCTTTTAATTAAAATAATTTTGAATGAGAGAACTTTAGTTCTCAAAATATGTTAATTAAAACATTAATTAATTAATGCACCTCATTTTTATCAAATTAAAAAAAAATTGTATATTTGGGGACTTTGGTCCCAAAAGTTTTATTTTATTTTTTTTTATAAAACTAGGCACTTATTTTCTATAAAACATTTTGTGACTTCAATTTTTAAGAGGATAAAAAATCATTTTAACTATCTATTACAACTTGCATGGAATCATATAGGGAAATATTAAAAATTATTGCAACTAAAAATCCTACTACAATTGCTCTAAAAAGCTAAATGAAAAATTAATTACTAAGAAAAAAGAATAAAAAAACATAAAAAGATCTTCTGTAACTTATCTCAACCTCCCGCAGAACCAAAATCATAAAATATGGTCAAGATAATGATTCACTTAACCTAAAAAAATTTTAGGAAGAAAAAGATAATTTTGACTTAATCAATAACTCGTGCTATCTGAACTGAGAATCATTGAATTCAAAAAGCAGTGTCATGGATAAAAAAATGGGCTAAAAATATTAAATTTCCTTACCCATGTTTACATCCTGATCAACAAAAAAAAACAATGGTAATAAATATCTAAACAATAATAAACATCAAACTCTAAATAGAATAAATTAAATCAAAACATAAATACAAAAACAAATAATCAGAAGAACACATAAAATCAGCATAATAATGACACTAAAGGACACAAAATCTTAGTTAACAAAGGGAAATGAAAATCATAAAATAGTGATTAAAAATATGCAATATACATAAAATAAAGAAAATAAAATAATCATAAATGGAGAAAAGAAGAAAATTCATTAAATCATCATATGTCACACAAAAGTTGAAGGAGTGAAATCATCCCTCTAAATGGGTTGAATCTTCACATATGTTTATCAATGAAACCATTTTTCATAAGGAATCAAAGATCTAAAGGAAATTATACAAATTAATATGAGAAAAAAAATAAAAAAAATAACATACGCATATAGATTAATAATTAAATCAATGAATAAATAAATGCAATAAATGACATATATAGAAAAGATCTCTACTTTCTAATGGAGTAGACCCATCAAAATGGGTCTTTCGAAACTCTATTTTCATTGAACATCATGAAATTTAAATAAAGAAGATCTAAAAGAAACTAAAGAAAAATAAATCAGGAACACAAAAAAAAAGGTAAATAAAGAGGGAAAAAAAAGAGGCCTATTATAAGGTTTTCCTTAATGACAGACCTCAAAAATTAAGGTTCTATAAGTGTTATAAGATTATGCCTTCAAAATCCAAACAAAATCCTTCTATTTCCAAGTTCATCAAATAGGTTTTAATAGAGATTTCTTTTTCCTTTGGGTTAGAAAAAATAGAGTATAAAGATGAAATGTGGGGAGAGAAAAATCAAAAATCATTTTTTTTCTTTTTTTTAGTTGTTGCCTCCACCACTCTCTCACCCAAAAATGCTCTCTCTTTTTTTTTTTGAAAAAAAACTTAACATCTAATAAAAATTGTTTAAAATTAGAATAAAAAAAGAAAAAGAAAAAGAATTATAGGGGTATAAATGGTCCCCTATAAGAAATGTTTTATTTTGAACATATGTGCACATAAATATAAAAACATTATAACGATTATATGGGCCAAGAAATGGTTCCCCTTTAAAATTGTTTTAGTTTAAATATATGTGCATATAAATAAAAAAGTTGTGAGATGACAAATGGTCCCTACTATCCAGCAATCATATCAAATAAAGTGGCTATATAAATGAATCTATGTGGTAATCCTGAATTAACTATTATTATTAATTATTTTTTTGACTCTTTTTAAGGTATTTTGCTTGGTTTATAGGCATTCTTTTACTTCTCATAATAATTATTTGATTTTTTGAGAATTTCATCATTGAAAACCCTTCGAACTAGGAAATGTCTCGAAACTTTTTATCTACTATTGCCCCCACTTTGATGAGGCTTAAAAAAATATGTTTATCTAGTTATATCAAATTTCAGAAGAAAGAAAGAGACATGTGCTTATGCCTTGGAGGTTTTTGAAGAGCTTCCCCTACTCACTAGGTTTAGTTTTAACCCTCTCTAAGACATACAATTCCCTCAACTTGGTAGGTGTAAGTTGTAACCCATTTGAAGACCAAAAGTTTACTCTACTTCATAACTGAGCTAAGATAGTTTGAGTTTTGAGTTTTAACCCCCTCTAAGATTGAGAGTTCTACCCAACCAGTAGGCATAGATTTTATATTTACTAGGGATAAAATGGTTAGTGTTGGAGTCACCACCTAGCTCTACACTAGGACCACTAATCTCTTGCTAAAAAAGGTTTATAATAAAATCTTATTTATGCCCTAATAATATACCCTTATTTATATTCTAATGTTTATCAATCTCATATCATGCAAGCAATCATTTTAGTTAAAAGATACGTGTCATCTTCTCACATAAAGAAAATAAGTTGTAATATTCAAAATATAGAATAAGCATAAGTGTAAACTGAGCATCCACAAATTGGGTCATTTATAAATTGTTATTTGACCTGATGTCGGGATTACATAAAATCACCTCACAAGTCAATTAATCCCCGAGAGATCCTCAATTCAAGAAAAGACATGAAAAGATTGAATGAAGATAAGGAATGAAATGAGCCGTAAATATTACCTTGAAGTTAGCACTAAGAAAAAAGATGAATGCTGTGTTTTGGAAGAATAATTATCTTAGTGAGGGTTTAGGACAAGTAAAGTGAATCTTGCTTTAGAGTATTCACCTTAGATTCTAGGAATTTTGGGGTTATTCATTATAGATTGTGAATGGTGAAATAGGTTGATAAAAGGGTATTTATAGGGTTTTTGGGTAATATTCCTGCCCAGAAGGATGTGAGTTCTAGTAAGATTATGAATAAGAGTCTAAATAGGAAGATTAAATTTTTGGAAGTTTTTAGTGGAAGGCTATACAGATAATGGTTTGGGATTCTTAGGTTTGTGTGGACCTAAGCCTTAGTTTGACTAGATGGACCATGGATTGTAGGCCCTATTCATCTAAGCTAGTTCTATGTTATTTCATGCAGACCGTGTGGCATCATATCTATGCAAACCTACACCATGATAGACTGTGGACCATGGTTTTAGGTTTATTGCCTTGCTGCATAGGCCTAACTCTGGCTATCATCATAGGCCCAAAAATGAGTGAGTCTATACCATGAAGCCCCTACACCCTAATTGGAATTAGTGTTGGATAGGCTTAAGCCCTTTACTACTGATATAGATTCCCATTTTTTTCTCTAATTTAGTTAGCACTACGAGCTTTTTTGGTCAAGTTAAAGTTTGAATCCATAAAAATGTTATAAACCAAAAGTCAAGTTATCTACAGTAAGTCTGTTGAAATTATTTAAATGTTGATTTTTAATCCACCTCTTAAGACCAAGCATTATGCCTACTAGGTGTGTTAGGTCTCAACCCTTTATTAGACCAAGCATTCTAACTAGTAGGATGGTGTAATGCCTACAAAATCCTGGTGTTATGAATAGTACTTCCTAGGATATAAATAGTATTTTTTTAAGGCCAGGGGTATTAATTTTACTGAATTGAAGTATTAATCATAACATAATTTTGGGTGAAATTTGAAGCCAAAATAAAGTCATTTAAGTGATTAAAAATGATAGTTAAATTTTATAGTAGTGTCATGTGAATAATGACCTAGTTTTAGCTTTACTGTAAAGCATTCAAAAAGTTGCTCTAAAAATTTTGAGATTAATACAACTTAACACTTAAAAATTCTAATTAGCCTATTGGCACTAGAATTAAAATTTTTAGATATGATGAAATATTTTTATGAAAATCGAGTATGATAAAAGCATCAATTTTATTTAATTTTTCTTATTTTTTAAGCTTCTATTTTTACAAGTTTATGAGGCCTAAATTAATTGAATTTTTGCATGTTTAACTAAGATTAAATTGAGGTTAGAAGAAAAGGAAAAAGGGGAAGAAAGAGAGGAGAAAAAGCAAAATTAAATGGATTTTTTTAAGTATAAAAGGGTTAAATTTTTAATTAATTGGTCAAACCTAAAATAGTTATCCTCCCTCTCCTTCTTCCTTTAAGACAATAGCTAGCTATGGAGGAATCCACCATGTTTGTTTTCTTTTTTCTTTATTCTATCCTTGATTTATTCTAATTAAACACTATATAAGTGCCTCTATGACTTTTAGATCCCATTACAAGCGAAAAATTTGAAGAAGATTGAAAGAATACTTAATAAATAGTAACCATTTTTTATTCGGGTAAGATTTTTTGAACTCTAGTATTTTTCTAGCATTCTCTTATTGCCCAAGTGCAAATTTATCAAGTCGAATTGATTTTTGATATCCCTTATGATTTTATATGATTTTTGTGATATCATTCTTGTTATGTGAATAGTGGAACAAAAGAAATCTCAAGACGAAGGGAAAAGCTAGGCATAGGCAGTCCTTAAGGGTCTATTGCAATCCTTTCAATTTGTATAATTGAACCAATTTATGCTTAATTAGTATATGCCCTAAATTGAACATAATATGTAATTATGAGAATAATGCCTAATTAAGTGCATTAATGGTTTTAAATATATTAATTGGTATTTTTGAGGTGCATTGGTGTAATTGTCTTGATAAAAGTGTATATGGAGGAGTATAATGTGTGATGTACATAATGTATGTATATTATGTAAATTACACGTGTATGTGTATTATGGAAATGGTGTATAATCATGTGTAATTTGTGAATTATGCATTTATATGACATAAACACATGTTGTTTGATATTTTGGATGTACATTGACTAATTTATAAGGTTAAAATGGATAGGTGTCTTGTAAATACATGTAGGGTTGAATGATAAAAAAAAGGCATGCATGTGTTTGCATGCCTTAATATTACATGCTAGACAATTTGTATGCTCATGTATTGTTGCATAGGCATGAATGGGCATAAAATGAGTATGTATGATGAAAATATGATGGATGATAAGGAATGAGGGCTTGGTGGCCGAATGGCCTCTTAATAGACATATGATTGTCTATACATGGCAATTTGATGTATTGTGGAAATGTATGAATAAATGATGACAATAAGCATGAGTATGTGATACATGATGTATATTATGGATGAATGCATGTATAAGCATGTTCATGATGCAATAATCTAATAAAATGTACGTGAATGTGAAATCTTAATTTTATGTATTTTTTTGGGTTGGCTAAATGGCTTACATGTATGCACATGTACATGAGGTCTATATAATGCATGAATTGGAGGATGTATATTACATTTTTTAGTTAATTTATATGGCAAAATCATGATGTAATGTTATTATGATGTGTATTAAGAATAAGTAAGATGATATGGTCAATGGTCATGTAATCCAGCCATAATATGTTTGAGACATATTATGTGCATGTATGAGGTGTTACATTATCATGTAAAGCCATCGTGAAGTTTATGATGAGATTAGCATAATGAATCTTGAATGAGCTTTTGCCATAATGTGAATGAATATGGCAATTCCATGACATAAAAAATACATGATGCTTATAGGAGGAAATATAAAGTTATTTATGTGTGATGTATGGCCTTGAAATGTGGTTAATTGCATGATATAATATGCCTAATCACTAAAATGTGACTTAGGACATATTTTCCAAGTTTAGTCATTTGTTGGCTAAACCAAAGCAATTAAAAGCTATGTCAAGCTTAAATTAAGGCAATGTAACTAAAATGAAATGTTAGTAGCCCATATGAGAAATAACCTAGTATGGATAGGTTAGCCAATCCACTAGGGAGTTTTATAGTAGCTACTAGAGTACCGCAGTGCCTTGATGCATTTAGTCCATAGATCCACTAAATATCTAACCTATGGGCTTATATTTTTTTTTATCTTTAGGTCTATGTAAGTGCAGCCACCATGATGGTCTAGTAGGGCCACTGCAATAGTCATTAAGGTCCAAAAGGGCCAATGTATACTTATGCTAGTGCAGCAATCGATAAGGTCCATAATATGGGCAACTACAAACCATTATCCCGTTATCCAGAGGATATTTGTTTTCCCTTAATATAGGCATAATAAAATGAGTTTAATAGGTATTATTCACATGATTACATGATTATATGGTTGAGAAATGATTTTATATATGATGTATGACTAGTGATGAGTAATGTGCATGATTTATGTTATGTTAGTATGTCATTGCATACTATGGCTAATGTTGCATATAATGTGGCATTATGAATTATTTGCATATGTACATTTTTTATGTTGATAAAAAGGCATAAATGCACAAGTTAATTCGATTACACCACTAAGTTATTGCTTAGCACATTGTTTGTTTTGCAATGCCTAGGTAAAGACACAATTTGAGTACAAGCCTCGAATGTCAAGATTATTAAGAGAAGGTTCCTTGTTTTGATATAATTTTGGTTTATGTATCTAGAATAGTGTGATGTATATGTTTGAACACTCTTATGATGTATTATGGGGAAGATGGTCCTGAACTATATATAATTGTAAATTTTTTGATTTTAAAGTCTATAATATGTTTTAAAGTCTGTTTAAACACATTTTTTAGTGTGATATCTCTTTTTGAGTTTGAGATTAATGTTTGTGTTGATGCATGATGTTGGTGTGATAAGAGGATCATAGATTTTATGGAAAGGCTAAAAATGTTTAAAGAAATATTGTTTTGATATGTATGTTATTATTCATTTTTGGGATAATGTCCAAATATATCTATTTTGTTGCTGAATTTTTGACACGGGGATTCTCAAAAGTGAATTGTAACAATTTTTTGAACAGTTTTGATAATCCATATTTTCATAAGTTAAATATTTACAAAAGATGTTTCAAACACATAGTTTATGTATAATAGTTAGTTGAGTTTAGATAACATGTTTACATGCTTATTCCTTAGCTGAGTTCAATGAATAGCCAGCAATCGCATAGGGTAAGGCGTGATAGTAGGTGCCATGTCTATTGGATTTATTGGAGAGCTCACTCTATTTAGTGGGTGTAACTTCTATCGACTTTTTCTGAGAGCTCCCCCAGCTCAGAGGGTGTGACTTCTCGGTGGCTGTAACTTTTGTGTCGTTTTAATTAGATTTTCTTAAATTTTTGAGCAAGAGTTTTTAGAGGCATCTGAGTCTTGGAGGGTATGATTTTATAGGACATATTTGGTGTTTAAAAGAGGATTTTATGGGAGTAAACATATAAAAGGAATGAGGTTTAAAAAGAGCAAAAAAAGATGGCCATTAGATCTTTGAAGAGACTAATCTCCACCATCCATTTGTTTGACCACTTGAATGGTTAAAATCTTTTAAATATTCATGGTCAATAGAGGAATACTGGTATCTCAGCTCCTTCTCCTTCTAATTGCTATTGATGCCTTTTCTCTTTATAAACCCTTTTTTTTCTTTTTGTTTCCTCTAATTACACCTTTAAACCACTATCCAATCCCTTAATCAAACCTCCAAGGTTTTATGCACCCCTACAAAGTAAAAAAATAGGAATTTAGGTTGAAGAAAATGGTGGATTGAAAGTAGGGTGAATAATAGCCCAAAAATTAAGGGGTCAGTTTTTCTTGATTCCTATATTTTTCTAATGCTCTTTGCATGCCAAAAAACTCATATCTAAGGTTAAAATTAATTTTAAAGGTGTTTTCAATTTCATATGAATGTTCTAAGTTTCTAAAAATTATATATGTAGAGAAAGAAGGACCTAGTAAAGCAAAGGGGAAAGAAAAGGTTTGAATAGGCCTTTGGGTATGATTAAACTCTAAGGTAAGTGTATTTAATGTATTATATGTTGCATGTTTGAGAATGTTGATTTAAAGTGTGTGTTCAAGTTTATAGAATTAATGTTTGATGCCTTAAACACTACGTAAAAAATGTTAGTTGTATTTAGATGATGTGAGCATGATATATGTGTTATAAAATGATGGAATTAAGATTATAAATATGAGGGTAGTGTGGTTTATGAGAGGTGGTTGGAATTTGCCTTGAAAGAGTGTGTTTTTTGACACTAAAGTGTTGTGGTTAATGTAATTTAAAGCATAATTAAAATGAAAGGCTTGTATGTGAGTGAATTTATGTAAGAATGTAAGTTATAATAATTACTAGGTGTGGTCGAAGCACATTTTGAGAATATATGGTGGTGAAATGATGTTGGCTTGAGAAATTATATTGTAATGCTAGTATAAGTACATTTATGATGATAAAAAAGGATAATTAGATGTATAAATATGTGGATAGCTAGTATTAACCGAATGATGCCTTGTATGAACTTATTTATGTTGTGTTGGCTTAAATGATAAGTTGTCAATTGTAATTGGATTAAAGTGTTCAGAATAAATATAAATGAGAGATGATGAACAAATAAATGTGTGATGCTATGAATATTGTATGTTGGCCAAATGACAAAATAATGTTCCTTAAGAGGTCTATGTATGTATGATAAGAATTGGTTTTTTGTGAAAGTGTAAATAATCAAGGTCTATAATCTTAGTTAGAATTGTATGATTTTATTAAAAGTATGGATAATTGAGCTTAAAAGGTTATGTGGGTCAAAATTTTATTGAACCACAAGTAGCTAAGGTAGGCATGAAAGGGTAAGTAATAAATATTTTTCAATAATGTTATATTATATTAATGTCATTTATGTTATGTTATGTATTGACATTTATGAGTATTTTATTGCTTGAGATGATGTTATGAGATCAAGAATGATGGATATTCCTGAAAAGTGACACATAGGGATGATAATTGTGTAAAATGGTTAGAATTATAAATTGATGTAGTAATTCACTAAATGGAGCATACAATTTGGCTTTTAAGGCCAAATGGCTATGTAGCACCCCTACTTGATTCTCGAAGAAACCTAAAAGGTGATGTGATTTCCCACTTAGTCACCCATCCTAAAATTTCTCTAAGTACTCATTCATTTAACACTTATGATTTTATTTATTTATTAGATAGATATTTCTTAAAACTCTAGTCTAGTCCTTAAACATCATTATATAGGTCATAACAAACATAAAAATCCATTTTATGGTCAGTAGTTAATTCCATAAAAATTCGGGCAGTATAACAGCTACCCGAGTAACATTTTCCAAAAATATACACTTATGAAAAAGGAATTCTAATAATATCATCAACATCTATCATCACCTGACCATTTTGGTCCTTCAATATCATCACACATCATCATTAATGTCACAGATAACACATAGGGCCTTAGGTAGTACAAAATATAAAACCATTCAAATAAAGGCCTTATATACATCATCAACTTTAGCATATAATTACATGCCACTTTAGCATCTATGCTAAATATGCCTAAAACCCATATTATATATAGGAGTGCCCTCTATGAAACCATCAAAAGACAAAAACATATACCCTTAACTGTTGTCACTGCTACACTGCAAAATCTATAAAGGTTGTACAACTATCTTTAACTACTTGTGCACTGATACACTGAGTATGAGACTCAGTAGTGAATTTAATGTAATAAAACATGTCATTCATGTAAACATACATCATACACATAATGGAGTGAAATGAAACATGTAAAGCCAATATTATAAAAATAATATTAATTTATTAACCTATCTCATTATTATATTTACCGGTCTCAAGCATTTACTTTATTCCTATTGGTTTCTCACTATTACCGACTATCCTTTTTAATCATATTCCATTTTATTATTTAGACCCTACTTGATAGATGACTTTTTAAGGCATTGGATAAAAGGGAAATCCAAAGATGTGTAATGGCCCGTATTTTGAACCTCAGTAGCTATACCTACCTAGTATAATAGCAGGGATCAGTTCTTAGGAACCTCCCAATACCGAATAGTAAGGATAGCAGGGATCAATCCATTGACCTCTCAATATCCCAAAAATCAACATTAAACAATTATGTTTGATAGTAGGGATCAGCCTCATGGGACCTCCTAATATATATAGTTAAGCAAATGGATAGTAGGGATTAGTCCCGTAGACCTCCCAATTCCCACATGTATAGGGCCAAATATTAGAACCTCAATAACTGCACCTGCCTACATAATCACACTAATGAGGCCTAGAAAGACCAACACCTTTAGTAGCTACAAATTCCTAGTTGACTTGTGAACCCATCCAGTCGGTATCTAACTATTGGGGCAACTATCTATTAATTATTTTTATTCAGTTATAGGTCATTTATTATATTTTTTTCCATGTTACTAGTACACAACTTACGATTAATTTCATCTACTCATTTTTCATTTGATAGTTATAGGTCCTTTTTAGTGAGATATAGGTCATGTTACTAGACTGCTATAAGTGATTTCCTATGTTCATTTTATACCACTTTTATAGGTCATTTTATGTGTTCTTTTTATGGTACAGTTATAAGCCATTTTTACTTGTCCATTTTTCAAGACACAATTATGATCACTTTTATTTTAAGACACAGTTATAAGTCATTTTACACCATTCATTTGACCACTTTCTCATGCCATTCCATGCCACATTATCATGCCATCTCATGCCACATAGTTTTCCAATTCAACCATCACAATGAACCAATATTATGGACCTCAAATTGCCACCAATTCAATTACCTCAAGTGACCATATTAAATACCACTTTTGGGCTAAAATGTACCATTTTTACTTACTCTATTTTTCATATTCACTTACACTAATTTAATCCATATTCACACTACTATATTTCATCATACATTATATCATATTCATACATTCATTCATCCACATTTCATGCCATATACATGTCAAAAATCACATTTTCATCATGTTACACCATGTATACACATCATACATCTATATATATGCCATGCCATACATGACACCCCTCTTAGCCACACACAAACCATGATTATACACATGCTTTTCACACCTAATTCACCTATACGTCATCTTTTTCCTACACAATTAACATCATGGTTTGCTTTTATCTACCATTCATGCACATATATGATTAAATTCATGATTCCATACACATGATCATGAATTTACACATACATTCACACTATGCCATGCCTTTAATACATCAAATTCACATACCTAAAGTGTTATTGTATCCTTTTCCACCCTTTATGGCCTTAACCCCTTTGTTGTTCATTAATTTGCCTTACACCTACATAATGGAATCCTAACATAGAAAATTCACCAAAAATCATACCAAGCTCCAAATTGAAATCTAAAAACATGGAAATTCTAAGAATTACTAGGACTATCTAAAACTAAAATAAAAATCAAGAAAATGTTACTTACACACAAGTTGAATTTTAAAGCCACCATACACCGAACATAGACTTTAAATCATTTTTCCCAAATCCCATTTTTGTAAAATTATTATGATTTTTGGTGAGGAAATGGTAGCAATATATGGTGTTTTAAGACCAAAATGGAGGAAGGGAGGGGGAGATGGCATTGATAGTAAAAAAAAGGGAAATAGGGAAAATGGTGAAGGGTGAGCTATTTGCTTGGCATTTAGTGGATGTACATGTCGCAAAAGGTATTTATATTAATGTGTAGATGGCTTGGGTCATGACACAGGGCACCTAAGTGGCCTGTAAAAAATTAGTTTTAGCTGTATATTCGAGCAAATTTTAAAATTTATTTGGACCTCTAGAAATCATTGTGTTTATTCTAAAAATCCTCGATTAGGCTCATTTATGAGCCTAAAAAATTTCACATCAAAATTCCATCGGCAAATCAGTTAACTAATCACATGTAAAATTAAGAAATTTCAAAATTTTACCAAATAACTTCAGAAAATTAAAATTCCTTCACCAAAAGATAAATTAGAATTCTTAGCCTTTAGGGTATGATATTTTTAGGTCCATTCGGGCATATCTCGGGTCATTCCCAGCCCAAGTTTATCTAAGGCCATGATTTACTACCTTATGGCCTAAAATGAATTATTGGTTTTGCTAAATTTTTAAATTCATTTTTTTACCCATTTTTTCGCCTTTCAAAGTTTCATGACTAGTACACACTGGTTCTAGCCTTACGTAGGTGTCTGGCACCCTAGGAACACTATTCAAACCCCAGTGGTATTAATCATGAAGCCTTAATTTATGGGCATTACAATTCTTCCACTCTTAAATAATTTTGTTCTCAAAATTACCTGGTGAAAATAAGTGTGGGTACTATGCCTGCATCTGCTCCTCACTTTCCTAAGTAGCTTTTTCTATTTAATGTTGTTTCTATAACACTTTGATCCATGGTATGGTTTTATTCTATGATTGCTTTACTTTTCTAGCTAGAGTCTCTATTGGTTCTTCTTCATAAGTTAAATCTAGCTGTACTTGGATCTCTTCTTCAGGTATTACATGTGACGAATCCAATCTATACTGCCTAAGCATCGATACATAGAACACATCATGGATCTATTATAACTCAAATGGTAAAGGTATCCTATATCTAATGGCCCCACTCACTCTATAGTCTCATAGGGACTAATAAATCTTGGACGAAGCTTCCCTTTCTTGCTAAATCTAGGCATTTTTTCCAAGGCGATACCTTTAAAAAACACTTTTTCACCCATTTCATATTTTATATCCCTTCTTTTCAAATTAGCATAGGATTTCTGTCGATCTGCAAAAGCTTTCAATCTTTCTCTTATAACTTTAACCTTATCTTTTGCATCCTTAATCGAATCAATCCGCACAATCTTGCTTTCACCTACTTCACTCTAAAAAAGTGAAGTACTTCACCTTCTACCATATAATGCCTTATAAGGTGCCATTGCCAAACTAACTTAATGACTATTATTATATGCAAATTCAAGCAAAGACAAGTATTGTTCCCAACTTCCATTAAACTTTATTGTAATGCTACGTAACATGTCTTTCAATACTTGTATCACTCATTCTGATTGCCTATCTATTTGAGGGTGGAAAGATGTACTATATGTTAGTCTAGTACCAAGAGCTTCATGCAGCTTCTTCCAAAACCTAAAAGTGAACCGAGGATCTCTCCTTAAAATGATGGCTATTTGCACACTATGGAGTCTTACAATTTCATCAATGTACAGTCATGCCGACTTCTCTAAGGAATAGTCCATCCTTATAGGAATAAAATGTGTTGTCTTGATCAGCCTGTTCATAATCACCCACACAGCATCACACTTATTTGTAGTCAGTGGCAACCCTATTACAAAATCCATGGTAACCTTTTCCCATTTCCATTTTAGTATTACCATTGGATGTAACAATCTAAAAGGAACTTAATTCTTAGCCTTTACTTTCTGACATGTTAGACATCGAGCTACATATTTAGCTATGTCACACTTCATTCCCGACCACCAATAGTGAGGTTTTAAACCTAAGTACATCTTTATACTACTTAGATGCATAGAATAAAGAGCTTTATGTGCCTCTCTCTAAATCTATGTCCTCAAGTTATCTAAATTAGTTACATAGAACCTGCTATGGTAATAAAAACATCCATCCTCTCCAATCTCAAACTCCATAAACTTCCCCTCTTTGACTTTACTTATAATTTATACTAGCCATCCATCTCATGTCTGTGCCTCTTTTATATGCTACTTAAAATTAGGCTTGATCTATAATTCAGCTAAGATGGCATATTTCTTTGTATATTCAGTTCTAACATTCATTGCTCTCATTGTTACCATGAACTTCTTACTCAATACATCTATAACTACATTAGCCTTTCTTAGGTGATGGTCTATTAGGTAATCATAGTCCTTAATTAACTCTAACCAATGTTGCTACCTTAAGTTTAAGTCCTTCTGGGTGAGGAGATATTTCAAACTCTTATGATGAGTCTAGATATATCACCTTTAACCATACAAGTAATATCTCAAGATCTTCTATACAAAAGCAATTGCAGCCAACTCTAAATCATGAGTAGGATAATTCCTTTTATGTGGCTTCAATTGGTTAAAAGCATATGCTACTAATTTACCCTCTTGTATTAGTAGACATCTAAGTCCTTTGTGCAAAGCATCATTATAAATGACAAAGTCCTTCCCCAGTTTAGGCTGAACAAGGATAGGTGCTTCAATCAGCATTGCCTTTAACCTATCAAAACTCTGCTGACACTTTTCATCCCATTCAAACTTCACATTCTTCCTTATCAACCTAGTCAATGGTGATGCAATCATTAAGAAACCCTTTACGAACCTTCTGTACTAACCAGCCAATCCTAAGAAACTTTATGTCTTAGTCAAATTCCTAGGAGGTTCTATTCCAATATAGCTTTAACCTTGCAAGGATCTACTCTGATACCTTCTATTGACATAATATGACTTAGGAAAGCCACTTCATTCAGTTAAAATTCACATTTACTGAGTTTAGCATACAACTACTTATCCTTTAAAGTCTGTAACACAATTTTGAGATGTTGTTCATACTTCCCCTTGGTCTTAGAGTACACTAAAATGTCATTAATAAACACCAATAGAAAATTGATACAAATAAGGTTAAAAGACCCTATTAATTAAACCTATGAAAGCTACTACATTAGTGAGTCCAAATGGCATCACTAAGAACTCATAATGCCCATATCTAGTTCTAAAAGTAGTCTTAAGTATATCAACCTCCTTAATCCACAACTGATCCTAATCTTAAGTCAATCTTAGAAAGGACATCGACAACTCTAAAATGATCAAACATATCATTTATCCTTTGCAAAGGATATTTATTCTTCATAGTCACCTTATTCACTTGTCTGTAATCAACCGAAACGACCCATCTTTCTTCTTTACAAAGAACATAAGTGCTCCCCAAGATGAAGTATTGGGTCTGATGAAACCCTGATCTAGCAATTCTTGTAACTACACTTTTAACTCCTTCAGTTTTGCAGGTGCCATTTTGTATGGGGTAATAGATACAAGTGAGGTACTAGGATATTCTTCAATTTTAAAATCAAGCTCCCATTATGGAGGTAATCCTAGTAACTCTACAAGGAACACATCAGGAAATTCAGACACAATTGGAATCTAATCAATGTTAGGTGTGGAGTTAGTCATGTCAATCACGTGGGCTAGGTATACCTCACAACCCTTACAAATGAGCTATCTGGTTGTAATACTTAAGATGAGGTTATTCTGGGAATTTTTTTAACCCTTAACTATCACTTTATATCCCTCTATAGTTTTCAAGGTAAGCCACTTATGTTTGCAATCAACCATAGCCCAATGTTCTGATAACTAGTCCATACCCAAGATGATGTCAAATTTATGAAATAGAGTTCAATAAAGTCTTCAAGGAATAGTTGTTTCTAGATCACTAGTGGATAGTATCTACATACTTTATTCATTATCACACTCTATCTAATTGGATTGCTTACTTGAATGTCTATGTCTAAAGGCTCTAGTTCTAAACCCCTTTCTTATGCTTGTGTGGTTCAAATATAAGAGTGAGTGGATCTAGGATCTATTAAAGCCAAGACTGGTGCATCAAATAAGTAAAAAGTACCAGCAATGATATTCAGAGCTTTTAGGTCCTCACAAGCTCTAATGGCATACTATCTAGCTAGAGCTTGTGCATCTGTTCTATTATAGTCCCTTAACTACTACTCAGCTAATCACCTCTATTTTGTCTTTGCAGCCTATTTTTGGGTGCTGCTAATACTTAAGTGTGGGCAGCTTCAGTCTGCCTCTAGGGACAATCCCTTTGGTAATAGTCTCTAACCTTACAAGTGAAACATTCTCCCCTTCTTGTCTACCAACATTGACCTCAATGTCTTCTAGTGCAAGTTTGATAAGTTAGGGCTTTACTCTTAGGTGCTGATGCTAGGGCTCTAGAGGCTCATTGAGGCGGTTAAGGCCTATATGTAGAAGCCTGACTAGACCTCTATAACTAGGGCTATCTCTCTAGGATTAAGATTTAGTCTCCCTTTGCCTCTTACTAGCTCTAGTTGTTGAGCTAGCTTGACCTGGTGTGAAAAGCCTCTTCCTTTATAACAAGTCCCTCTTTTCTTGCAACATTTCTTCCATATCATAGGCCACTACTACCAAAACTACAAAGTTTACAATCTTTTGGTAGGCAATTTACATATGTAACTCCACATTAAAGCCCTTCAGGAACCACTTGCACCTTTCCTCTTCAGTAGGGACAAATTCCTCTACATATCAACTCAACCTTGTAAAATCTTTCCCATATTCTAACATAGATCTTCTTCCTACTTTAGATTAAGGAACTCTTGTCTTTTCTTATATTGATAAGACTCTAGGATGTATCTCTTTTTAATCTCTTTTAGAAAGAATGCCCAGGTTAAATCTACTACTGCTTTCCTTTTCTTAGTTATGTCCCACTAATGGAAAGCTTCCTTCTGGAGAAGAGAGGTAGAACACTTCAGACTTTTCTCCACTATACATTTTAATTATTCTAAAATTTTAAGTGCCCTTTGCAACCAATACTCTACCCTGGTCGTATCATATTCCTTAATTCCCAGAAAATCTATTGCTCCCATCTTTTTAGCTCCCTCCAAATGTGTCTTCTATGGTACAGCTAGAGGTAAAGGAGGTACAGGAGCTAGGGGAGGAGGTGGAGCTACTGCTAATATGTGTCTTAGCAAATCTACAATCTACTATAGAAGTGCTAGAGATGCTTAAGCCTACTACTATGGTTGTGGTTATTGTGCAGTATCATTAGGCTCTAGTGTAGCTGCACCAACCACTACTCCCTAAATAGTGGTAGAAGCATAGCTAGCTACCACTTTTTGCCATTTTACTAGAGTCTTTTCACTCATCTTGGATCACTACAAAAGAATAATAACCTATCAGCCTCATTACAGTGTAACTTATTGGAAAAATTAAATCCTAGACACTGGCACTCATGTAAAAGACTTAAGAATGCCTAAACCTAGGCTCTGATACCACCCAATGTTACACCTCTACCTGATTCCTAAAGAA
>CANXYI011049051.1:0-10328 GCA_948208565.1 Hura crepitans
AGGACTAGTAGAGTGAATCTTGTGCCAATTGTCTTCAATTGTGTGTTGTGTGCATTCCTCCCTCCTCAAATGGGTTGATAGGAAGGGTATTTATAAGATTGGTGAACAGCTTTCTTGTTTAGAATTTTACTAGGATTAGGAATCAGTGCCTTAATAGGAATTTCGCACTTCTAGAAGGTTTACATCGGTAGGTCCATGCGGACTTGTACAGCTTAGTTTATGCAGACTTAGGCATGGTTGGGTTAGTTCGTACAGATATGGGCATTGGTTTATTTGTGCAAACCTTATAGCATTAAGTCTGTGCAGACTTGTATCATATTGGTCTGTGCAGACTTGGGTTTCAGGTTACTTGCCTTGTTGCTTGATCTTGTCTCTAGTTATTATCATAGGCTTGAAAAGGTGAATAGGTCTATACCACGGAGGCTTCGCCCCTGCACCCCTATTGGAATCAATGTCGGGCTTCAAGTTTGGGCTTATCGACCCAAGCCCTCCACTTCCGCCATAAACTTCCCATTTTTTTTTCATAATTTAGGTCACACCGTGAGCTTTTCGGGTCAGGTCAAAGTCCAAATACATAAGAAAGTCCTACACCTTAAATCGAGGTGTCTACACTAGGATAGTAACATGATGTATAACAAGTGAGTGACATGGAATGACTAAGAAATGGCATGGTTAGATGAAAAGAATTAGTAATGTGTGATGTAGAGATGATGTATATAAAGTGGACATATAATAACATGGTATGTGATAATTAATAGGAAAAATATTAAGTGAAAGAACAAGAGCTTAATTAAGATAGGTTGCTTAAGATTTTAGAAGTTGAAATAAAGGATAAGTATGTTAAGATACGTTTGATGTTGGATGATGTAGCTTAGGTTGAGATATAATAGGTTAAGGTGGAAGAAAAAGGAATTGGATTAGGAAGTTGGTGAGAAAAGTTATTGCAGGAATAGTAACTCTTATGTAAACAGGACCTAAAACTATCTAGAAAATTGATGATGACTCGTAACTATCCTAAAAATATAGTCAGATAAAATAAGTTGATAATTGTATCTCATTAACATGAATATAATGGAACTAAATATTTGGTAAAAGGGAAAAGAGTTAGGTGCTTAAATCAGAGCTAGAACTAGAAATAGAGTTGCAAAATTTATTAAAAAGACTGAAGGAATAAATTATAAGATAAGGTAAGAAATTATTAATACACTCGTAACGCATAGGCAGAAATTAAGGGGACCAACAAATGGAACTTTTATAGAACTCAGGATATAAATAGAAAATATAATTAACAGAGACCTAAAGATATGTGTGTGGTGTAATCACTATAAAGAATTCCATATAGTTATATTGAGCAAATTATCAGACAGTGCAGAAAATAAATATTATTATAAATATAATAACAATGAGAGTAAATTACCAAATTAGGGAATTAAGTTATTGTACTATAATGCAAGAAATAAGTAACATAAAATTTAGGAAGTATGATAATTTGGGATACATGGAAGTGAAGTGAATTGAGTATAAGTTGGTAGAAGAGAGAAACCAGAAGTAGTTATAAAAGAAGCTAAAGACAACTATATGGAATTAATGACAGGAATAGAACTAGAGCTGACAGTATGGCAACTTGATGGAACTAGAAGAATATTAAATGGAATTTAATTGTTAAATGAATCAAGATAACCATTGAAAATAATATATTTTATTATGGATAATCCAGATAATGAAACTAATGGCAGTGAAAGATAATTGAAAGGGAATGTGGGATTTTTGGTTGCTTATACACTAGATAGGTTGATCGGTCAACTAGGGATTAGTAGCTGCTAGAGGCTAAGTCTATATGGATTTTAGCTTGTGTATAGTGGGTGTAGCCGCTGAGTACTGATTTGAGCCTGCACACTTCGGGTATTGGGAAGCCTATAGGTTGATACCTGCTATCCATTCATGGGTATTGGGAGATCTACAAACTAATCCTTACTACCCATTTATGAATAATGGGAGGTCCTATAGGGCTGATCCCTACTATCCATTAGCTGTGTTGTGGTGATGATTTGTATTGGGATATTGGAAGGTCTTACGGGGGTAATCCCTGCTATCCTCTTTATAGATATTGAGAGCTCTACGGACTAATCCCTGCTATCTACCTTTTCGATATTGGGAGGTTCTTAGGAATTGATCCCTACTATCGAGCGAATGGTGTGTATAGACACCGAAGTCCAAAATGTGGGCCACTGTATAGTTTGGTCTTTTGTCCAGTTCTCGGGCTAGGTAGGTGCAGCTGCCGAGGCCTAAAATGGGGGCATTGCACATTGTGATTCCCGTTATCCAGTGGTTGGGAGTTCTTTCTAGATCGTGAGGGTATAAATAGATTAATTAAAGAATAAACAGAGATGAAATAACATCTATAACCTTAGGTTAAGAGTTTAGTTGATGTAATATAAATTAATTAATAAATAGTCGTAACTAGAAGCCTTAACAGAGAGATTGAAATTAATAAATAGATGATGTTAGGAGATTCTTAGGTGCATGCGTGTGTTTATAATGCATGGTATGTTTGGTTAAAATTCACCACTGAGTGCATATTCAGTATATCGGGTGTCTGATGCGCAGGTGGTAGATGTGGAAGACATGATGAGGACGACCAACAGTGCAGCCGAAGACTATCCAGATATGATATTGTCTGATTAGATTGTGATGAATTAGTAAATAGAGTCACTCGTGCATGTTACTGTGGGTAGTTACAAGGTATGATGTCTAGCCAGCTAGTGCGATAGCCTATAATAGTGAATAATTAGTTCTTAGCTAAAATAACAGCCTAGGCTAATATTTGGCAATAAGATTAGGCATGTGGATGTCATATGCCTAGAATGTTCATCTCGGACCATTGAAACCATTAAATAAAATTTCTATATTGAATAGGAGAAGCCTAAGTACAAGTTAAATAAAAAGCCTTTGGGAAAAATTAAGAATGAGTGATCTAACGAGAAGTAGCACAATTTGCTTATTTTCTTTGAGAATTAGGCAGAAGATGTTACAATAAAAGTTTGAAGTGAATGTATACAAATATATATGTACAATAATAAAATTATGATACAATTATACATAAAAAGTGATTTTAAGTGACTTGGTTGGATATTTTTCGAATATGAGGCAAATAAGGGTTTTTACTATTTTGACTCTTCATTGTGAAATTTCTAATTTGCCTTTGTTAGAACACTCTTTATCTTCGTTAAATTAATGGTTTATTAGTCTTTTTGCCTATTTAACCTTAGGTATATATTTAAAAAAATTTTCTCTCTCTTCTCCTCTCGCTCTTTTCGTCGTCACTTTTCCTCCTCCTCTTTCTTTGGCCGACCTAATCCCTCTCTTCTTTTTCATCTCTTTCTTTTCCTTACTCTTCAGAGAGCCAAAACACATTTTCTTCCTCTCTTTTATATTCCTGTCTCCTTCACCATTTCTTCCTCTCTTTTGACAAATAAAAACCATAAATTCTGGCAATTTTTCCCTCATAAACTCTCAATTCTGCTTATACAACTACAAGTCAAGACTAAATTTTTGTTTCCCTTAACCAATTTGAAAGAATACGAGCAATTTTAAGGATTAGGATAGCAAACCATGAAGATTTCTTTTATTATTTGCGCTCAGTCTGTTCTTTTTATGCTTTTGATAAGTATGCTCATCCTTATTATGACAAGTGTTTTAGCTTGGATTTTTTAATTCTGGTTTTTTTATTACTAACACGGACTAATCCCCTTTTCTATCATTCTATTTTCCGTGGATAGATTGTGAAAGAGATCTATTTACAGCTTAAACTTTGGGCTTTTCTAAATCTGCAATTTCGAGGTTTCAGCTATTCTAACTTAAACCCTCCTTCTGTTTTATATTTACTAAAAGCATGTATGGCCTTGTTTTAGTGTCTTCAAGACATTTTTTGGTGTTCTTCATTATTCTTGGCTTTAGTTTATGTGTGCTAATTCTTAGAATCATTAATCCTTTTATTGTTTGAATCTATATTCCTCTTTTCTTTTTATTATTTTTTAAGGTCGCTGCCTACTAAGGCTATAAGTTTTTTTTTAGATTTTCATCTTCTTCGAGTGTTTTTGAGGTTTTTTCTAATCGAAATTGCTCACGTCTATTTTTTCTGTTTAGATCTTGTTATTGTTCTTATTTGTTTGAATGAATATATGGAAAATGGGAACAAATTCTTAACCTGTTATTAGCTGTAAATTACTATTTATGCGTTGTTTATTCTAGAATCATGATTAACTTGTAGAATTTTTTTTTAAAATTTTCTTTTCGTTTATGATTACTATAATATACTTTTGTGTTAGTAATTTTTTTTTCAGTTTATTTCATGCATGCAACTCAAAGTGTCAATATTTTACTTTCTATTTGAGAGATTATACATTTTGGAAACATGTGATTTCTTTTATAACTAATGACTCTTAAGAAATGCTTCTATATCTACTGTTTGGTGTAGTCTTATAGTTATGTTTATTTCCTTTACTTGTTTCTATGTTATTAATATTGTTTGCTAATCCTTATCTATCGTTATTATTGTTGACTAATCTTTATCTTTGTCTTATTTTATTTGTTTCTAGATATTTGAACATCTAAAAAAACTAGACTTCAATGAAATTGCCGATAGGTTTCTACTAATGCTTATAACCTTTAGCTAAGCTCTCTTATTTCTTTCTTTGTTTTTTTTATGTATTTATCATACTGTACTTGTGACTTGCATCTTTGGTTTCTTATAGTCATGTTCACTAATATTACTTAATCCTATGGTTGCTGTTGAAATCTTACATTGAGAATCTCAATTTGAAAGTTTGCAATTTCTTTTGTGAATTATGACCTTATGTTAGTTTGAATGAAAAAGAGAGAAGATTATGAGTTTGTTTCTGAAATTTGATGTTTTAGTTGCTGTTGGTTTCGGTTAAAAAAAACTGACCACTTTAATTAACTTAAATGGATCCTTTTTGGATTTAAGCCTTTATTTCGTTGAGATTTTAGCTTCTATTGCTACAGACAGTTACACATTGTCAATGATTGGAATTTGATTCTTAGCTTATTATTATAACAAACTTGATTTTTATGGTTTTCCTGTGACGAGATCATCTGTTTATTTAATCTTAGTGATTTATATCTTTTGATTTTTTTTGTTTTCTAATTTTTTTTATTTTGTGACTAAAGTTTTTTTTTTCTATAATTGAGCTTCATATTTGTTTGGTTTATTGTTGGTTGCCTCTATTTTATTGTTTCTCAATGATTGCTAACTTCTACGACTATTCGTATGTTATGTAACTAGAATGGATTCATGGATGGTGTTATTTATTTAAACTAAGTTTGTTTATGTTATTTAGGATATTTAGTCTCTAGATTTGCTACATGTGGATTTATTGATGTGCTTTTTTTTTTGGGAATTTGAAGATGATTTGTAGCTTTTGTCTATTGGTTATTAATCTCACTGGACATGCCCTTATCTTGGTGATTTTCTGGATAAACCTTGTGAGAATTGGTTTTTACCTTATCATTTTTGTAGGATTTGGAGAAAAGAAATAATTTCTTGATCTATTATCATTTAATTCCTAATTGATTTATTATTTTGCTATAGTATATTTTTTTATATATTTTTTGCTAGTATCTTTAGTTTCAGTTGTTATCTGGCTCTTCTAAGCGTTCTTCTTGCCTATTTTGAATATGCATAATTAGATTCCTCATTTTCATCATCTGTTGCAGACAAAGGAAGAATCCTTAAGCGTTGAATCAAAAAGATGGTATTATGTCCTATATACTTTTATAGATAAGCATTCCTTTCCTCTTAGTTTTTATGTTTATTTAATTGTTTATGCATTTGGGGATGTATATTGGTAGATCCTTATTAGGATTTATTGCATGCATTTGTATTTTCGAGATTATAATATTTTGTTTCTACTATTTTTGAAGAAATCTATAACTGAGGGCAATCTTCAAGTGTTTTTAATTGATACTTTTTTTAGCTAAAGTTTATTTATTTATTTATTTTATTTTTTCAACTAATTTGGTTCTTATTATATGAATGAGTATGGTTTTCTTTTATGATTTTAAGATTTATATTATGCAGTGGAATCTAAGGAATCACTTGCAACCTGTAAGTTTTTATTTAAACTACATATGTTTCTATGATTTAAAGTGTTTATTTGGATGCTACAATCATATTATGTTACTACTTAAGCTTTTGATTCTTTTATTCTTGGGCTTGATAAGTTGTTTTGATAAGAACAAGAATATGATCTTGATGCTAAAAGGTAGCTATTAGATTTGTAAGAATAGAAACTACAATTACTCAATATTTGAGGGTTGAGAATAGGTTTATTTGTTGATAATAACAGAAACTAGTATTGGGCTCTTAATTGTTATTTTTCAATTAATAAAGCCCTATAAGGATTACGATTTTATGATGTTTTTCTATTTTAGTGCTGTCTAGCTTGTTACCTAAAAATGTTTAAGGGTAATTTTTGCTCTTCATTTTCAGTATCTAGCAATCTACAAGGGGGGTGTTTAAATAATAAATACTGAATACTATTAGATCTGAGAGCATTTAGTATAAAATTGTAATATTAGCATAAATTTACATTGGGAAGCCACTAGATCAGACTGACTATTCATAACATTATGAGAATATCAAACCGATAGGTCATAATGATACATGAAGTGCTTTCCAAATGGAAAATAAAAGAAATAAGATGATATTTAAATCAAAACTGACTGTTTCTAAACCTCAGAATATCAGTGCTGACCTCTAAGATTTAGGGAGAAACCACTTTGTTAAATTAGGAAATATGCCTCCTGTTGTGTTTCCTTTGAAATCTGATAATCCTTTTTGTGGATATATACTTTTAGGCTTCTGTTTCCCCTGATATTGCTTTTCTTTTGAGTTTGTTTGTCGCTGGAATGATTTTTTTTTTGGCCGTATGCATTTTATTCTGTTTTGGTTTCTCATTTGTGTCCCTTTTCTGGGTTCGCACCTTTCTACTCTTTTCTGTTATATTCCTATACTCTTTTTTTTCTGCACTACTATCTCCTCTTCTTCTGCTGCTCTTTACTGCACTTTTTTCCTCTTTATTTTATCTGTGCGCGCGCTCCCCTTTTCTCTTGCTTTTTCCTCTTTGCAGTGTCTTTTTCGTAAATTTTATTATCTTGCACAAGTGATTTTAGTATGCGTTACATTGTGTTTTTCTTGTTGCCTACTTTAGGAAAACTGGGCTTGGGCTTTGGGCTGTTAGGCTAGACTGGAATGGGCTTGTTAGACTATTGGCCTTGGACAATTTATGTCCTACAATTTTCTCTTTTGACATTTTTTTTTAATTTTTTGTATTTATATCTTTTGTTTCTATATTTTGTATTTTTTATATTTTAGTTGTGTTTTTGTATTTTATTTATTTCTTTATAATTTTATATATTTATATCATACTTTTCATACTTGCATATTTTGTATTATGACATTAGCAAAAATTTCTTAATCATATATTTATACTTAGAATTTATTGATACTAAGTTAATTAGTTTCATTTTATGTATTTTATTATATTAGTTATTAATTTTGGATTATCTTTGATTAATTTAATTTGACTAATTGTATTTTTTATCTTATATCTTCATTTCAATTTTGCTTTAATTGTTCTAATTGGATTATTATTTGAGTAGTAATAATATCGAGTTAATAATAATATCATTAATAAATTAATATTATTATTAACTATTAGTAACAATAATAATATTAAATGATACTAGTCAAGTAATAACAATGATGATAATAATAGTGATATTCCTTTTTACTAAATTGAAATAATATTGTGGATGTATTATGGATGAGGCGGTTATATTAGAGTTGCTACTTGGTTGTACATAAAGATATAATGATATTTTTTGTCAAAAAAGTTAGGAATTAGATGTTATTTATGTCTCGTTAATATATCTTTTTTACATTTTATTGTTTATTAATTTTGTATCATGCAAGTGGACAAAGTAATTTAAAAAGCATTTACATCACTTTTGCACACAAGTAAAAGTAAATTGTAATAATTGAAATATACAGTAAAGTGTAAATATATAAATTAAACATCCATAAAATGGGTAATTCATTTAATTGCTTGTTGATTTAATAATTACCTATAATTTTACAGGATTTGGCGGTAATTGTCCAACTCTCATCTTTAAAAGATTAGTTTTTATTAAAAATACAATTTGTTCTTTTATTAAAGAAAAATTAAAATTATTTTATTAGAAAAACACTAATTAATGGTATAAAAAAATTATTGTGAGGTTGGATTTTATGTGTAAAATGAGTTAATTAAATTACATAATACAATTATAATACAAAAAGTACATGAACTAAAAGCCAAACAAAATAAATAAAGTATATAATAAAATATGTCTTGGTTGAACATTGTCGAGTCCATGCGGACTCATTTGATTTTCCTCAATAGGTACATATAGACTACATGTGCATCTAACATAGGTTGTGTGGACCATATATCCAATATAGATGATCAATTTTGCACAACTCAAATAACAGGATTAGAAATAGAAATAGAGGTCCCCAATAACCTAAAAACAACATAAATTAAATGACAAAAAAATTTATTAATGACATACAAATAATAAAATAATAAAAAATATCACAAAAATAGGTATTAATAGTAATTATACATGTTAAAATCCTTATTAGAATGAATGGCGAATTAAATAGCAATAATGGTACTTCAATCGTAAATAGGTCTATACAGACTTTATATAAAACACATATTCAAATAAGATGTTTGCACGACCATTATTACCCATTAAAGGAGGTTCATGTGTACTTAATCCTAAGTTCCAAAATGTAAGTGCAA
This sequence comes from Hura crepitans, assembly GCA_948208565.1. NCBI lineage: Eukaryota > Viridiplantae > Streptophyta > Magnoliopsida > Malpighiales > Euphorbiaceae > Hura > Hura crepitans. The sequence continues at coordinate 8,871 of CANXYI011049051.1, forward strand.
TTACTATTATTCTATGAATGATTAAAACAAGAAGAAAATGATATTTAAATGCTAACCTATTCTTATAATTAATGGGGGGATTACAATGAATGCTTTACATGTCAATTAATCACCAAAGGTCCTCGGTCAATAATTAAAGTAGAGAAAATAAGCTTAAAAAAACAAAAATAATGAGAATAATGGCCTCAGTTCTTACATTTGGATTAATGCTTCAAGCAACAAGACAAATGTTGTGGTTTAGAAATAATTGTAGAGTTTATATGAGGGTTTCGGATTTGTAGAATTGTTTCCATTATAGAGTCTTCTTCGATTTATTCTTGATAGTTGGTGATATAAATTTAGGTTAATAAAAAAGGTATTTATAGGGATTTAGTGAGGTTTTCCTGTTCAACTGAATGGGATTTCTTATCAAACGAGGAATCAGAATCCTAATAGGAAGACTAATTTTCTGTAAGCTTTTAGGAATGAGGTCTGTGCAGACTTAGGCTTAAGGAAAAAGCTTCATATGGACCCTAAGCTTTGGAGGTCCTAGTAGACTATGGGCCATAGGTTCAATTTGTTTGGGTTGGCTATTTGCTAATCCATATGGACCTTAGATTAACAGGTCCATTAACAGGTCCATGCAGACCAATTATCTTGTTAATCCATGTGGACCGAGTTTTAGGCTTCTTCATCTTGTTGCTTGGGCTTGTCTTTGGCTATCATTATAGGCCTTATAAAAATCAATGAGTTCATACTGTGGGAGCTTTATTTTTGCACCCCTATTGGGATCCGTGTTGGGCTTCAGACTTAGGCTTATTGGCCCAAGCCTTTAGCACGAACACAAATTATCATTCTTACCCAATTTTAGTTACATCATGAGCTTATCGAGTTGGGTCAAAGTCTAAATCCTTATGAAAATTCAAGACCCAAAATTTGGGTGCTTACAATTGCTCCCCACTTTGGTGTGTGCTATGAAATATATGCGTAACAGTTCACATGAAAGTAATAGACTTAGTTAGAGATATTTACCTAGAAATACATGTTTTCATGCATGGATAATGTGTGCTTAGATGATGCACGTTTTCATGGTTAAAAAATGTGTTAAAGAATTATGAACGATACATGTTTTCATGCTGGAAAAAGGTTAATGCATGTTTTCATGTATAAAGGGTTTGAAGAATGATGGACGATGCATGTTTTCATGCATGGAAAATGTATAGATGAAGAATACATGTTTTCATGCAAGGAAAAAGGATTAATGCATGTTTTAATGTATGGAAACGGTAGAGATAAATGATGCATGGAAAAATGTATCGATACATGTTAAATGATGGAAAAAGGTATTGATGCATGTTTTCATGCATGAAAAAAGTATTGATGAATAATGGATGATGCATGTTTTCAAGCATAGACAAATAAATTGGCATGTTTGCATGCTTTCATTCAAGGAAAAAGCATTGGTGCATATAGATGATG
>CANXYI011049089.1:0-11002 GCA_948208565.1 Hura crepitans
ATGATTGAATATGGTGATTTTGAGAACAAGAGTGGAAATTTATTTAAATTTCTCTTAGGTACCTAAGAGTTGTTCATGGCTTGTTGGCATGAAATCTTAAGTTGTTATAGTAGTGATTTAGTGTGCTACTAAGGTATTAAAATAGGCATGAAATGAATAAGGGATTAAATTAATTATATGACCTTATGATATCATAATATATACCTTAGAGATGTGCCTTGAAATGGCTAAGAAAAACTTAAGTTTACAATAAGTAAAGCTTGAAATAATGAATTAAAAATGGCATCAAATGAATTAATAAGTTGAATCTTAATTGTGCCGTTAAAAGGTTAGAATTTAGTTATAGTTTTGCCCTGGTGTTAGCCTAGTTTCACTAGCTTTGATGCCTAGATTTTAGCCATAGACTCGGCCTAGATTTAATTGGCATTCATGCCTAAATCTTAGCTATGGACTTAGCCTAGTTCAAGTTGGCTTAGTGCCTAGTAAAGTATTCAAAAGAATAGTGAAAACTAGATTGAATTCGGACTTAAAATAGTCCTAAAAAATTGTCTCCAAAAGTGGTTGAAATGATTTATAACTGTCCAATTGACCTTTACCTGAACCAAAAATGTCACTGGACCCAGAAGTATTAAGTTTTAATATGGAAATGCCATGATAAATCATACTATAAGACACTTTGATTTTTGATCATAACAGACTAAAATTTTTTATCAAATTTTACTCGGTAGAGCCAAAAAATGGCTATGCTATTCTGAATAAAATTTTAAAGTATAAGATAAAATTCTTAATATCTATTTTTGAGACTTAAATATTGTAAGAATAATTTTGGTTGATAAATAAAGTTATTTTAAGCTACTTGACCCATTGGTTAGACACCCTCTAGATTGGTTGATCGATTAACTTACGGTTTTGCAACTGTTAGTTCATTAGTGGCTGGAGAGGTCTACAGACTAATCTCCATTATGTCACCTAGTTCTTGATGATTTGTGACTAGGCAGGCCTATGGGCTGATCTATATTATGTCACACAGTTATTCATTTATGGTTGGGGAGGCCTACGGGCTTATCTCTATTATGCCACTTAGTTATTTTATTACATTTGAGGAGGCTATAGCTGATCTCTTTTATGGCAGACATGCTGGTGCAGCAGCATATGTCTAGAATGAGGACCACTGCACCAGTTTATTTTCTCTCTAAATTTAGTGTGTGAAAGTGCCGTCTTCCTAGTCGAGCCAGAGAATTAAATTAAGTAAATAATAAGAGTGATTATGAGTATCAAAATTAAGCCTAATATAATAGTATTTTCTAAATTTTTGGAAAAAGGGCAAGTTAAAGGGTATTTTGAATAGTTGTATAGTTATGGTAGATTAGTTTCAATGAATTAAGTTAAGTGATAAGTAGAATAAACATATAAGATGAAGTTCAAGGTTATTTAAAAGACTTTTTCTCATAATGTAATAAAAACACAATAAAAGGGTATTTTGGTAATTTTCACCTATGAGATGGATTAAGTGATTCTCACGGAGCATGTCTGTTAAAAATAATAGTGCTCCCTTTAAATGATTTAGCTTAGTCAAAATTACTATTTTAGACCAGATAAATACCTTAGGGTTATTTTAGTAATTTGGCACCCTAGTGAAAAATTAAGTTATATAATCAAGTAAAATTATTATTAAACTACTCAGATAAATTAGTAATATTATAATATAATTAAATTGCTTTAAGTTCACCATTAAGTATCTCGTATACTCAACGTACTAGTTTTATTGTGCAGGTACACTATAGTGGGACCTGCCTCGTAAAGCATGATGACAGTGGTTCATAGGATATGGGTGAAGACTTTGGATGGAATTCTTATACATTTAGATATCCAGGTACTTATATAGGAGTTAGGGCGTATTTGTATATAGGCTGTGAAAATGTAATGTAAATTAATTAATTACAACATGCTTATGTAAATAAAGAATTTATATATGTTCTTTAGTGAATGTTTGATCATATGTGAGAGGTGCCATTGATGTGAGCTTGAGGCTCTATGTTTGTATATTTTATCTATGGCTTGAGGCCTGAGTTTGATGTTTGTTAGATAATGATGATAGACTGAGAATTAGGGATCAGATGGGTCCAAGTGTGATGATTATTTACATAAGTGTTTAAACATGCTTGATTAAATTTTAGGTTAGGACCTGGGCAGCCATTATGCTACCGAATTTTTAGGTAATACCTGAGTATGATTACATTTCTTTGTAATGACTAAGTAAGATTATTTCTAACCTAAATAGACTACAAGAACTGACTAAAGTGATTTTAGAGTTAGATAGAATAATCTAGAATGAAATTGGTAGAAGTTCAATGAATGACCTCGGGGGAAATTTTAGGATGGGTGAACCGATGGGAATTATGCTATTTATTGGGTTTCTTCAAGAATCTAGTAGGGGGTGTCATAGTTAGACTTAGGGTATCACCTTGGAGAGCCATATGTCATTTGTAAAGGAAAAAGATAGACAGTTCTGACTATATATTAAGTATGGATGACTAAACAAAGTAGCTGTGAAACAAAACATCCATTTATAGGAATTTATGATTTCTATGATTTGCTGGAGGTGCTAGTATATTTCTTTCTAATTGGTCTGAGATTAAGATATTACCAATTGAGGAGTAAAATGGTTGACGTCCTTACAACTACTTTCAAAGTCTAACACAGGCATTATGAATTTTGGTGAGGTCACCTGGGCTCATTGATACTTCAGTAGACTATATGAATTTGATGAACAAAGTGTTATAGTCCTTAAGAGAGAGATAAATATGGGGCTTTGATAAATAGGGTTAATAAAGGAAAATCTAACTACAAGGGACATGTACTTTCAAGGATACTGGAAGAATGTTAGTATCTTATTAATTGGGAAGTAAGATGTGGGGGCATTTAAGACATTTGATGAGATTGGCATAAGTGTACATAGTAAGAGAAATATAAGCGGATTGAGGTCATATAGATGACTATTAAGGTCCTTATAGAAGAGGGTTGTTTTCATTCTTTGATTGTATCCAATACAGGCTCAGGTATTGTATTTTGACATGAACTGCATATTACCATAACATTTTTCCATTTTTGCATATGCATAGCATAATCAAGCATGGTACATTAATAGCCTAACTATGAAAGAACTTGACAGGAGTCAAAATAATAAAAATAAATAAAGAAGAAATTAAGTAGCAAGAAGAAGGTGAAAAGAGTAAATGTCACTAGAAACGATCAGATAAGAAAGGACTAGGAAAGATGAAATAGAGACACCCTATGGGGTAGTGCAAGGATGAATAGTAATTAATTGAGATCAAAATAGAACATCACGAAAGGAAAAATAATTTATGGTTTAAGCCCTAAGAGGGGAAGATTATTAAATTTAAATAAAGTAAAGATAAAAATTTACACTACAAGGGTGAGCTATAAACATTTGGTATAGATGACCCTAGATGGTGGTTATGAAGAAAGTATATGAAGTCTCCTATAAAGTGCTTAAACCTGAAGCCACATTAGTAGGGGTAGATGTATAAATAGTGTAATAGTGTATATATGAAAGAATTACTAGCTTGGTAACTGATAAGACCTGAATATTAGTTCCCTCTAGATTGCTGCATTTTATAACAATAAAGGAGAGAAAGGTGAAAAGACACAGTATAGGCATGCTAAGGGCTAAATGAAATAGCATGTATAAAAAGGGTTGATAATATTTTGGTAAGGGTAGAACTACACCTGTAAGAATAGCGCATGATGAGATTTACAATGAAATTGTCTATAACTTAGAATAGATGGCATATTATTTAATGGTAGTAAATATACTAACTTACGGCATAGTGCTTCACCCTCGGACAAATAACTATAAGAATAGGGTAATGCCTAAGGGTTATATGGAAAACCTAAAGAGCAATTTGAAGCTCAATATTACATTTAATTACATCAAGTAATTTCGAGGACAAAATTTCCCAAGAGGGGAAAAATTGTAACACCCGTATGCCGAGGCTTTAGGGATAGTATCTTAAAACTCGAAAAGTGTGCTTGGAGTGTTGGGTCACCTGCATGAGTCCCGAGGTAGGGCATACTACCCAATAAACTTAAGGAGGCTTTAAAAAGGGTGAAAATGACCTTAATTAAAAATTTAACATAATAAATAATTTATTTCAGGTTGTATAGTAAGCTGTAGGCACTGAATTAGTCGAGTCGGGAATAACTCAGGATGAGTCTAGACAAACATGAAAATATCATACATGAAGGTTAAAAATTGTAATGAGGTCAACGAAGAAGGAATTTTAATTTTTTGAGGTCATTTAAGAATAATTTGGTATTTCGGCAAAATTGTCATTCTTTTCGATTTTTCGCTGGCCTATCTCTCGAAGGAATTCGACCATGAAATTTTGCATGCCCATAAATAAGGCTATTTTAGGATTTTAGAAATGAATGCAATGATTTTTGGAGGTTAAGGTGAATTTTTAAAATTCCCAAATATTCTATTAAAAAATTCAGATTCTTTAAAATTTGGTTCGACTACTTCCAGATGGAATTTCACCTTAAAAATTTGGGAGCATATAATTGGGACGAAATAAGGGTTTTAGGAATAAAAAGCACAATTTTTGGGCATCTAAAGGATTTTTAAAAATTTACCGAAGTTGGTAGCACATATGGACTAAAAAATCAAGTTTTAGGGCGCTCAAGTGCCGCGGGATGCAAATTGAGGCACCCCGACACTCACCCATAAGCTGTACCACATGGCCATCTTCTTAGTGGACACCTAGCCCACTAATCCCCTTTACCCACCTTCATTTTTCTTCTCATTTTGGTTGGCCACATTTCTAGCTTCCTCATCTTCTTTCCTTTGCTATTCAGCTCAAGTTTTTTCATCTATGGCCACCAAAATTTCCTAAGTTAGGTTGTAATTGAGTCTTAAAGGAGTTAATTATTATTAGGAAGTAAGATATTGAAGAAAAAGAATGAGAATGGACAAAGTTAAGCAAGTAGGCACCCATAGATAGCATGGGATTTCATTTCAGCATGAGTCAATCTCCTCTATTTCTTTTATTTATTTTAGTTCTTAAGGGATTTCTATTTCCCAAATAAGCTTAAATATCCATAATTCTTATGTGGTAATATGTGTGTGGTTTTAGGGATTAGTTAGAGGTGGTAACGTGAGGGACACCAAGAGGTTCCAAGCTTGAAGGTTAAGGGAAGTTAATGATTAACCAGGGAATTTTGGGGTAGCTTGAGGTGGTGAAATTTGACCTCTTGAAAAGGTATGTGAATTTATTAAATTTTAAGCGTGCCTTAGTTTTCTCTAGTGTGGAATTGATGTAATGGTAAGGTGAACTCCTAAACTTTAGTAGGAATGATGAATGTGTGCCTTAGGGGCAAATTGGGTATAAGATAATATGAAGATATATAACAATCTTACTGCCATTGTGGGAATAAGTGGGTTGGAATTCAAGTAGCTGTATATATGTGTGTACCTAGTTGTTGCCTTATGCATGAGAGTAGGAATTTTTATTGTGTGGCACAAGGGGCTAATATGGATTGCATTATATGAAAGACAATTTCTTTGGTGGTAACATGGTGTATGTGTGTAGGTGTGTGTGTGCCGTAAGTGTAAGGGTGATTCATGGTGTGGAAATTATTGGTATGTAATGCATGAGGGTGACGTGAAATAGAATTGATAGTGTGAGTGAACTATGGTAAAGTTGCTAAGATTATGAAATTTAAATGGTGACCTCTTATGTATATAGTATAAAATAGATTAAGGCCATTCTTAGGTCACTTTGTGAGGCATAAAAAGATAGGGATGCATGATATAAAGTATATATACATATATGTAAATATATATAAATATATGTATATATATATATATATATATATATATATATATACACACACACACACACACATACATAAACACATGTGTGTGTGTGTGTATATATATATTTTTATGTTGGAACAAACACTTAAGACTTGTGTATGTGCACAAATAATTTAAAGGTGTGGTTGGTTAGGATTAAAGGCATGCACATCACTCTTATGATGTTTGGCCAAGAGGTATGAGAGGTTTAGGGTATGTATGGTGGTGCAAATGGTGGAGTGATTATGATAATAGTTAGGTATAGTATAGAAAATATGCCTAGGTGGTAAATTAATTAAATAATTCATACTTTATGTATTATTTATCCAAGGTTTAAACATATATGTATAATGGGTTATAATGTATGGTCCCTAATTGTTCATGTGGTTATGCATTAGACTAATAAGATGTTGCATGTGAATGTGATCACCTATTGAAAATGTATGTCATTGATTGCTAGACATGGTTAGCCAAAAGATATTGCTTGGAAACATTAGTATAATATGCATGACTTGGTTAATATCATATATAAAAGTAATATGATTAGAATGGCAATAATTGTATATCATTGAAAGGAAAAGATAATTCTTATGTGGAAGTAAAATGGCATGTAAAGAATGGATAATACATAAGAAAATAATGGCTTAAATCAAATTAAAGGAAAATGTTTTGAAATTGCCTCGATAAATGTATGAAAAACTTAATTTAAAGAAGTGAATTGTAAATTACAAAAAATGGTGCCTATATTATAACCCATTTGTACACTTAAATTAAATGACATGTGAGGCCATTTTAAGACTAATGTGAAAGTGTAATTTGATATGGACTTACGCCTATAAGGGCTAATTGCTTGGCATGAAATGAGGCATGGAAAGATGCCTAAAATTTATGGCTACGAGCCTATAATAGTGACACAAACTTGTGAAATGACCTATAATTGTCCTATAAAAGGGACTATTTTGAACTTAGCTTAAATACTACTCATAAATTATACATAATTGGACTTCAAATATTGAAATAAAATGGACATAAATATATTTATATGCTAATTATAAATTGAACTCATAAAAACATACCCATAACTATCAAGTAGGACCAAAATGAACCCGCAACTATCCGGGTCAAAAAATAACTGTGGAAATGAATTCATAACTGACCATTAAACATTTTTAAATATTATAACATGATGATCAGTAAGTAAATGAATGTAAAATAAAGTCAAATGGCCCATTAGTTTGACACCCACTAGATGGGTTGATTAGTCAACTTAGAGATTAGCAACTGATTAACTGTTTGATTATGAGACTAGGCCGGTGCAGCAGTGGAGCTTCATTATTGAGCCACTACACTAGTCTGTAGGGCAGACACTCTTTGTTGCTAGCACTATTGATTGTACATTGAGTTAGGCAGATGCAGTAGGTAAGGGTCATATTTAAGCCAATACATTAGTCTGTAGGGCAGACACCTCTTTTCCTTTATTGGATATCAGACTATGCCTATTCAGCGGCGGAAGTCCCTAGAGGGGCCACTGCACTAGTCTACTATGTAGACTAGGATGGAATATTTAATATGATTAGTGTCTTCAGAGGTCTGCTAATAGATCTCTATCCCTTGTTACTCAGTATTTTGCCACTTGAGAGGTTCTTATGAACTAATCCATATGGCTATATCAGGCCGATGTGGTGATCGAGGTCCAAAATATGGCCATTACACATCTTTTAATTCCCTCTTGTTCCAATTTTTGTAAGTGTAGTCTACCTAGTAGAGCCTATTTAATAATTTAAATAATGCATTTGGGAATAATGGAATGGTTAAATAAATTATGAAAATAAATTGAATAAAATTTATCATAGTGGCTTTTTTGTAAATTGAAGAACATATGACATATTATCTGAATGGCATCAAGTATTTGGTATATTAATCACACATTACACCTAAACCATTATTTTACACTTACACGTGTCTAATATAAATGTAATTACCTAGATAATGGAATATATTTAAGTGAAATATATTATTGCATTTCTTTAAAATAGGTTTTACAAACTCAAATTCTATGTGGTTAATTTATTAAAGCATTTATGTGCCTACATAAGACATGTTGTTCATTTATTGAATTCTACACTGAGTTTTATACTCAGCGTACTAATGTTTTGTTGCACAAGTAAGCAAGGATAGCTATCCAGTCTCGTAGTATGTACAGTGTAGTAGCAGAGTCAATAAAGATCTAATTATTTTTGTGCATTGATGTATGTCGTAAGCACTCATGTAAGAATTGTAGGTTATGTGTCCAACATTCTTAAAACTGCTAAAGTATATAAGCTTAAGCAACTCAGATATAAAATGAACGGGTGTTTGGATAATCTTGTGCTGTGTTTATGTTTTTTTTTTATATCTATGGTCTTGAGGCCCTATGTGTTTAATTTTGACATATGAGATGTATTGATGTTGATTTGGGGGAACAGAGGGTCTAGGTGGAGGTTATGAGTTATTATATATAGAATTGTTTTTAACAGGTGTTGGGAATATAACCCAAGTAGTTGTTATGTTGCCCCATTCTTTAAAGACCATTAAAGGGTCAATAGAGGCTTTTTCTAAGTCTGTCAGACCATGTATACATATGTATAAGGATTAGACTAGAGAACTAAGCCATATCTGATAGAGTTTTGAAATAGCCAATAAGTGTTAAGAAGTTTGCTCTTAGAAAAATCCTAGGATGGGTGACCTATCAAGAAGTGCATCACTTGTCGAGTTCTTTAGGGAATCTAGTAAGGGGTGTCACATAAGAGGTGTTATAGCCTCAAAATTGTGTTAATTGCATGATATAATATGCTTGATCACTAAAATAAGGGTTATGATATATTTTCTTGGTTTAGTCATTTATTGCCTAAATCAAAAGTAATTAAAAGCTATAATAAGCTTTAATAAGATGGTGTAATTAAAAATAAACTATTAACAGCCTATATGAGAAATAAACTAGTATAGATAAGTTAGCCAATCAACTAGGGAGTTTTATAGCAGCTGTTATGGTATTTCATTGCCTCAATGCAATTGGTCATGAGTACACTAAATTTCTAACCCATAAGCTTATATTTTTTATCTTTTGATTCATGCGAGAGTAGCTGCTATGAATGTCTAATAAGGCCAATGCACACTCATGCTAGTGTAGTAGCTATTAAGGTTTATAATGTGGGCCACTACAAACCATGATCCCATTACATAATAAAATAAGTTTAATGGTTTTTAATTACATAATAAATGATTATATGGTTAAGACATGGTTTTATGTTTGATGCATGACATGTAATGAGTTATCAGCATGATTTATGTCTAGTTACTACAAAAATGCATGCTATAGCTAATGTTGTATATAATTTAACATTAAGAATGATTTGTATATGTACACTTTGTACGTTGATAAAAAGGCATAAATGCACAAGTTATTTTGATTACACCACTAAACTATTGCTTAACGGATCTTTTGTTTTGTGATGTGTAGGTCAAGAGATAGTTTGAGCACAAGCATCAAGAATTGAGGATTATCAAGAGAAGGCTATTTCTTTTCGTTTAATTTTGGTTTATGTATCTATAATTGTGCCATGTATAGGTTTAAGCACTCATATGATGTCATTTGGAGAAGGTTGGACTAAACAATATAAAATTATAAATTTTTTGAATTTTACAGTTTGTAATTTGTCTTAACATCGGTTTACACTATTTTTATTATTTAACATCTCTTTTTGAGGTTAAGATTGATGTTTACGTTGATGCATGATATTAGAGTGATTAGTGGATCATAGTTTGTTGGGAAATGATTGAAAATAATTCTAGAAGTGTTATTTTAATATGCAAGTTAATATTCATTTTTGGGATAGTGTCCTAGCCTAGCCATTGTGCTAATGAAATTTATTCATGAGGCATCTAAAAAGTGAATTGTGACTACATTTTTTTAGAAGTTTTTGATAATTTATATTTTCATACAATTTTTATTTATAAAAGATATTTTAAACACTTGGTTTAAGTATAATAGATAGTTGAGTTTAGATAACACATTTGTGTGTGCAATTAGTTGAGCTCGGTGACAAGGGTGCATCTGCTTTGAGTAGCACTATGAAGTATGCACCATTACGAGGACAAGCTCTACTAATATTTCTATAAGAGATAATACTCCTTTTGAGATAGGCTATAGCTACCACCCCAAAGTATAATAGCTAAAGGTTGCCTTAGGTCTCCAAAATACTTTCCTTAAAAGAGTTAAGAAGATGATTGCCAAGGATTACAAGGGAGAAGGCATGGTAGAGCCTAAAAAGGTAGTGTACTAGTTGGACTATATAGAAAAGATCATGAAATAGGTTAGGTGTACCCTAGACGAGAAACTCATATGTGCCATATCACTCCTACAAGAAGAGGCATCTAAGTCATGGGAGGATTTGATAGAGTATAAGATTGAGGATGAGTTCACATAGGATTTCTTCTTATTAGAGTTCTATAAGAAGTACAATATAGAGGATTATTTGGATGATAAAAGGCAATAATTTATAGACCTTAAGTAAGAGTAGAAGTCTATTGGGGTGTATGAGAAGCAGTCTACCATATGCAAGGAGACCATTGCTACCATGTTCGACAAGTGTAAGAGATCTGAAAAGAGCTTAAATATAGATATCAAGCCTAGGTTGTCCCTATAAAGATTAAAAACATCTCATAGCTTGTTTTAGTGTGATTTTCCATAGAGTGGGTTGCAAAAGGAGTAAAGGGATTTTATTAGAAGAAGAGATCTTCAGGTTAGGGAGCATTTAGTGTAGCTTCATAGTTTGGCAAAAAGTTTAAAGGTTATTAGTCTGGTGCTTCACAGCATAAAAAAATAGGGCCACCCCCAAAAGATAGCATAAGGCAACAAGGATAACACTAGACAACAATCTTAGGCTACCAATATACCTAGGTTTAAAACCAAACGTGCCTAGATACCTTAATGTCTAACTTGTCACAAGCTACACAAGGGAGAGTGTTATAAGAATAAGCTAGGACTTTGTTATGAGTGTGGTTCATCGAATCATTATCGTAAAGATTATCTGAAGGGACCTAGTGCTAGATAAAGATTTGCACCTATATCTACTAAAGGTTATA
>CANXYI011049123.1:0-10105 GCA_948208565.1 Hura crepitans
GGTCTGGGTACTATCCAGATTCTTAGAATACTTGGATGTCATGGTAGCAAGGCATATTGACATTGGCTTGTTTGGTTGTAATGCTAACTATACCTATATAGGTAGGGAATCTCTATTTACTAAAGTACATGGGTTTAGGAAAATCCTTTTTTCTGAGGTTTGGGACTGACATCCAAGTAGCTAGGGCATCTGTGACTTGGTTTTGTTCTCTGGGGATGTGATAAAAAGTGCATTAATAGAATCCTTCAGAAAGATCTATGAGTATTCTAACATACTAGCTTAAATTCTCATCATTAATCTCTTAGTTACCTTTCACTTACTATATGACTAGCATGGAATCCTTATATACATCAATTACTTTTACCCCTAACTAATATAAAGTTTTAAGGCCATAGGTGCTTGCTTCATATTCTGCTACATTATTGGTTGCATGGTATTCTAACTTCCTGGCTAGGAACATCTACTCACCTTTCGAATTGATGAGTAATACACCAATCCTGCGCCTTTTTGGTTTATAGCTTCATCGAAGAACATTTTCCATCCTTCTTGGGATATTGCCCTCAAGTGTTCACCTAGAAACTCAAATTCTTCTTATTTTCCTTTGATTGGATGTTGTACAAAGAATTCAGCTACTACTCAGCCTTTAATCATCTTTTTAGTGATAGAAAAGATGTTAAACTCTTACAAGAGTAGGATCTAACAACCTATCTTACTTATTAAAGAAGGTGCAGTTTGCAAGTACCTGAAGGGATTGTGTTTTGCTACTACCTCTACCTTGTAAGATTGAAAGTAGTGGTGTACCTTTTTTGAGACCCAAATTACTCTGACACATATCTTTTCCACTTCTGTATACTTCTATCCATATAGGAGCAATTTCTTGCTTAGATAATAGACTGCATTTTCAACCCCAGACTCATCTGTATATGTGATGAGTGCTCCTACAGAAGATTATTCAACTGCTAAATACAGGATTAAAGATTTTCTAGGTTTTGGTGGTTTTAAGATGAGGTTTGGTTAAGTATTGCTTAATGGCTTAGAAAGCTTTTTTGTAATCTTTGTTCCTTTCTTTTAGTTGTCCTTTGTATAATAAGTTGAATATAAGCTCACAAACCGATGTAAGTTTGGCTATTAACCAGCTGATATATTGTAATTTACCTAGAAATCCTCTAACTTCCATTTTTGATCGAGGTGTAGGCATTTCTAATAGCACTTTTACCTTATTCAAATCTACTTTAATCCCATTTCTACTGACCATGAATCCTAATAATTTTCCTCGCGTGACTCTAAAAATGCACTTCTTGGGGTTGAGCCTCATGTTGAATTGGTCTAATCTTTGGAAGAATTTTTCTAATGCTTCAAAGTGTCTTTCCTTTTTAGTAGACTTCACCATCATATCATCCATATAGACCTCAACTTCCTTGTGTATCATGTCATAAAAAAGCTTGATAGCCATTCATTGGTAGGTTGCTCCTACGTTCTTTAGTCCAAAAGGCATCATGTAGTAGTATGTCCCCTATTTAGTTATAAAGGCCCTTTTGTATTTGTCAATCAGCTTCATTAAAATTAAGTTATACCCTAAAAAGCCATCAATAAATGAGTACATGATTGCCATAGTTGCACTGTCAACTAGTACATCAATATGGGGTAAAGGAAAGTTATCCCTAGAGCATGCTTTGTTTAGGTCCTAGTAATTAACACACATTCTAACCCTTCCATCTTTCTTAAGTACTGGAACTATACTAGCTAGCCAAGTACAGAAGACAATCTCTTTAATGAATTTGGCCTTGAGTAGCGTGACAACTTCTTCCTTTACCTTTTTAACCCATTCAGGTCTCATCCTTCTGAGCTTTTGTCAGATTGGAATGGTATTGTCATATGTTGGAATGGCATGTTCAACAACTTTGTGATTAATATATGGCATGTCCTCGTAACTCCAGCCAAAGATTCTTTCATATTTTTTTAGTAATCTCTCGAATTTTTCCTTTCATCGATAGTAATATAATGGGAAATTAATATATTTTTAAGTTATTCATTTATGCCAAGATTAAATGGATTAGTTTTAATGCAGTTAATGTCAAAAATGCTCATGTAATGATCACTTGGATGCTTACTACTATTAGGAAAAACATCACGCAAATAAGCAAACTCTTTGTTCATTTTATTAGAAAGGAAATTGTTTGCCTAAAAAAGGTCACAAAGATATATTTCATCTATAAGTAAATTAGAATCTAAATCAGACACATTCTCAAGAGAGCTGGAGTAGATTTCTTCAATAACTAATAGCTTAGGAAAGACTTCTTTCACCCACTAGATCTAAGTGAGGTGACATAATTCTTAATTAACAACATCTGCAAAGGTCTCAAAGCCTAACTTGTAGCACCCATCCACTAATATAGGTTCTGGAGTCCCATCATACTCTATAATCTTTTGCTTGATAAAATAATCCCTCAAAGAATTCCCTATCTTCAGGTTCCCCTTTCGTTTGGATCATATCCTAATCCTCTTATGTCTTTTTAAGTGTGGAGCTGCAGTAGTTTAGTTATGCCTTACAGATTCTTCCCTAAACCAGCACTAGGGAAGAAATCCATTTTTTCATCATCTTAGACATCACAAGGTCCATGTAATCTTCATAGATCCTAGTAATGTGAAATCTAGTGAAAGGGTGATGGTTGAAGGTGTTAGATCCTCCTTCTTAATTCCCAAACTAGATGAGATTTTAGTCAAGTAAATGCACAATGAAGAACCATCATCAACCTGGCACACCCTTTTCTTCCCATTTATTTTGACCCTAATAAAGAGAGTTCGATTATGTTCCCTTCCTTCTAGGGGCAAGTCAGCATCAGAGAAGGTAATTAGGCCTATCTTGCTAGTTTTCATCATTTGTACTAGCTTGCTAGAGGAGATATTGGTAGATACAGCAAGTTGACCTAAAGCTTTGACTACCTTCTACCTATAGTCCTTTGATGACATCAACCAATCCCAAATGCTAATGTTAGCTCAGATCTTAGCTACTTTAACACTTCAACATACTCAACTTCCTTAGTTTCAAGCTCTTTCTTGGGTAGAATCTGACCATTCTTGTCAACTCTTTATATTGCTTCTCCCTCAACCCTGAGTGGCTCTCTCTTTCCCTCTTCAGAATCTTCATCAAAAGATTCATCCCAAAAGCTTTTGCTCTCCCTAAGCTCACTATCACTCTCACTCTCCCAAAAGCTGGTTAAAAGAATGGATTCGCTCTTTCTTCCTCCCTTACAAAACTCTTAGTCGAATCCATAATTTTCTCTAATCATGTATTCTTTGAGTAGTCCAGATTTAAGAAGGCATGTTGCTTAGTGTTTTGGTAAGGGATTTGAAGTAGCTTCTGGATCAGGTATTTGTTTAAAATCTATAAGGTTTTGGAAGGCTTTTTAAAGAGCTTGCAGTTATCGGTAAGGTGTCCAGTTCGTTGGTAATAAGCACAATACTGATTGTGCCTATGATTAAGAGGTAATGGTCCATTAAGTGGTTGAGGTGGAAGTGGTTGTAACTTACCTTTTTTGGTGGGCTTTCTCGAACACCATGACAAAGATGTACCCAACTTAGAATATCTTCTACCTTAGACCATATGCTTCTTAACTGTTTTATTTGCACCTCCAGTGTTACTGCTTGTGAAAGGAGGATAATTCATCCTTTTGAACCCTTTATTTTGATAATTTTCTTCTAGGTCAATGGTAATGTCTTTTAACTATTCCCAAGTGGTGATACCTTTAGTGGTTAGCCCACTATCCATATAACTATTTGCATTCTTGATGAACATCTTAATCTGATCAATGTCCTCGGGCTTATTCCTTATCTTTAAGATCTTATCTCTCCATCTTTGCAAGAAATCAGAGAAACTCTCATTTGGTCTTTGCTTTACCAACTTTAAATCCTTCAAGGTAATTTTTATACTAGCATTATTAAAGTATTACTTATTGAATACCTATGCTAATTGATTCAAGTCCTCTTTGACCCTCTTCTCTTGGTAATGATACCCGTCTAAGGCTTGGCCTGTGAGAGACATGCTGAATAGGTTCACTATTTATTCCTCGAAGAGGTGAGTAGCTCTTATGGTAATAGTATATTGCTTCAAATGAGCTCAGGGGTTAGTTGTGCCATCAAACTTGCTCAAGTTAAGCATTTTAAATCTATGAGGCATTGCTCGATCAGGTTTTAAGCTGATATCATCAAGGTCAAAGTCTTTTCCCTTTGTGACTAGTCTAGTCATGGCTCCATCTTCTCATTGAGCTTCTTTAACTAGTCATCCTCAACTACCTTAGGAGGGGAACCTTATGGTACGATTTAGTAACATATGGAATTTCATCATCAAAAGACTGGTCATCTCCCCCATCTATTATTTGTTTTCCTTTGTGAGTGGCTGAAGATTAATTACTTCTTTCTGGCTATATACATGAGATAGGGCACTTGTTACAACTACTATCATTCTCTTCTCCATCTCGTTCATTGCCTTCATGAATATGGCTTTGGCTATATACTTGTCAGTGGATATGGTTCCTCACTTAGGTTGTACTAGTAGTGCTTTACTAACTCGATTAAGGCATTTACCTATCCATTTCCACTAAGTCATGAATGAAGGATCAATAGTGACTATCAAAACAAGGGGTTAGAGATGTTCCATGTACAATATTAACAATGCAAAAATACCGATGATACATGAAATGCATGCTTATGGTGCAACAAGGAAAAACACGTGCAAGAAAAACTTCCAACCCCATTTTGCCCGCACACGTGGTCAAGCCATTTCTTTCTTAGGTGGGATTGCCTAAACATCATCAAAGGATACATAAGTTTGCCTATAGGCTTACATTAGGCCCAATGAACTCTCGTATTTAAAGTGCATGCGAATTCAATGGCCTATGATATTTAAATCTTATTTAAAGTAAAATTAGGTTGGGCCCATCCTAGACAAAAGGCACCATGGGCTTACCCCCACTCCAAATAAGGTTAAACATAATAGGCCTACATAGTAGTCATAATGCAATCACAATTTCTTAGGGTCATTCAACCTAGGGGAAGTTGCTAAGCTTAACTATATGGGCTTGTGGTTTAGTCAAAAGGTTTATTAGCTCCCACAAGTAGAGGTCCCTCCTAACAGGTCTTTCCAATCAAGGATAATAGTAACTGATTAGTTTACCTTTTCATATACCCAAAGGTAGGAGGCTTATAAGTGACGGATATGCTAGCACTTCTCCATTCTTAAATGAAAAATAGAGTCATAGTTCATAACACCATCTAAGATAATAAGGACATATTATAAAAGAGTGAAATGCAATAAGACTGATTAAAATTAGAATATTTCGATGATATATTACTTGGGCACTTTTAAATTGAGATTCTCAGTCCCTAATGGAGTCACCACTATAAAGATTATGTATTTTTATCGAGGATAAGAGTGATTAATGGAGTCATCACCTAGCCTCTACACTAGGACCTCTGATCTTCTATACCAAAAAGGTTTAGAATTTAGATCTCATTTATGCCCTACTAATATGCCTTCCATTTTATATTGTAATGTTTATCTATCCCTTATCAAGTAAGCATGCATTATATTTAAGCATTCATATTACCTTTGCATGCATAAAAAGTAAATTACGGTATTCAAAACATATAATAAGGTATATTGCACATCCAAAAATTGGGTCATTGATTAGTTATGGCATGACCTGACAATTACCCATAATTCCATAGGAATCAACAGTAATTGCCCAACTCCTATCTCTAGGAGATTGGTCTTTTAAAATACATTTTTAATATGACTATTGATTAGGAAAAATCAAATTTGTTTTATTATGAAAATACCAATTAATTATGTAAAAAATCATTTAATGTGAAAGTTAGGCAGTTGTCATGTAAAATAAGTTATTTAACTAATTATTACAATCCAAAATAAATCAAAGGATATAATAAGTACAAAACCAAAAGAAATACAGTAAAGCACTTAAATGGTCCCATCTGTATGTCAATAAGTCCGTGTAAACTCTATATAGCTCTAGCTTATGTCTATGTGGACTACTACTTATAAAGGATTCATATAGAGATGATAAGAAATAAATATATGTAGAACTAAAATCTAAAATAGATATCCATATGGACTACATTCCTCATAAGAAGGAGTCCGTGTGGACATAAATACAGAATATACAAGCATGAGATGGGATCATCCGTACGGACTACATTCCTCATAAGAGGGAGTTCATACGGACTATATAATAATTTTGATATATTAACAGCATGTATTTTAGAGAATGAGATAATTATATAACATGCTAACATCATAGAATAATATCAACAAGATAAACAAGATATACTAAAACATTATATATAAGACAAATAAGACACCGTTACTGAACATAAGTCCGTGCGGACAACATATCATACATATGTCAAGAAAACAAGTCCGTGTGGACTTCATCATGTTTACAACTAAGTCCGTACAATTAAAGCAACAACAGAATGAATACTATGTAATGGCAATTAATTGTACACTATATAACATCTCAAAATCAGGACCTACTCCTATGATTAAAGTGGGGATTACATAGAATTAACTCACCTGTGATCGATCCTTAGAGATCATAGGTTTATGAAAATAATATCAATATATATAGACAAGACCTCAGATATTACCTTGTGAATAAACTCTTCAAGCAATAGCACAAAGGTGTAGGAGTATAGAAAGAATTATTTTTAGTGAGGCTAATAGGACTACTAGAGCGATTCCTCTTTGGAGTCCTCTCCTGGACTTACGGATAGGTTTCTTAGCTATCATGAATCTGATTCTTAGCCTCCCCCCTTCCTTATACATAAGAAAGGTATTTATGGGCTTAGGTTTAAGAGTTTCCCATCTAAAGGAAGTAGAATCCTAATAGGATTAAGATTCATAGTCCAAATAGCAAAATCTTACTTTTGGAAGATTTTATGTCAGCAAGTCTGTGTGGACCTAGGTTATATGGTTTTTCACTACTTTATAGGCTTTGGGCTAAGTTTGAGTAAGTCCATACAGTTGTGAACTTGGACTTTGTCTGGGCAGACTTTGGGCTTTGGGTTTGGTAGAGCTAATTATGTTCATACGGACCCTAAAATATGTCTGTACAGACTTTCTTCCTAAGGGCTTATGTTATTGCTTAAGAGCCTGTCTCTGGTGATCATCATAGGCCAAAAGGTGAGGTGTCTACATGTACATAAACCTATGATGCATGTGTTAATACTAATATATATCTTTTTAAATTCCTGGATGCATGTTCATGTGATGCACAAGTGTATCAGTTAGTGCATCCTTATATTCCTTCCTAGGTGAATGATACCTATGTGCACACCCAATACAAGCGTCTAATCCTTGCTAGTTAAATAATGAATGAGTCAATAATAATTCATGTTTGTATTTAACTTTTCTAGATAAGTGTTTAGATAATGTATGACGTATATATTAAATGTGTTTGACAAGAAAATCATGATTGTAATCACCTTTGCTTTAGATTCATCATGGAGAAGACTCAGGTTTTATGGAAGTGGAATGCTTGAATTTTTATAAAGGAAATGTTATGAAAAGAAATGTTTTGTGAAGATAAATGGATAGACTTAAGGAATGGGCAAAGACATTTATTTGTTAAAAGGAGAGCACTTGACTATTTACAGCTTAAAAAGAATCAATTATTATGGATCACACTTTGACTGGATGATGCAATAACTATTTATTTTCTTTATATTGAGCATGTAAATGTAGAATGTTTCACATACTGATACCCTTGTTATTAGCTAGTCCTTCTTGGATTTTCTAACCAAATATTTTCTCTCATCCCCTAATTTTTGCTTACACCACACTTGATGGATTTTCATTTTATCAAGGTATGCTCTAATGCCTAAGCAACCCATTATGGGTTTTCAATCTAGCAAGCTTTTTTTTCTTTTTTTCTATTTTTATCAACTTGGCCACAATTGTGTGCTTAGAACTCATTGTGTTGTCTTAGATTGATATTACAATTCCTGAAGTGTATGTCATGTCTTAAATTTCAAAAAAAAATTTCTCACAATCCTTCTTATCATGGTCTAAAGTTTATGTCATGGCTCGATATGGTTTGGAGTTCATGACTTGAAGTTCATGTTATGCCTTGATTAAGCTTACAGTTCATATCATAGAGATCTAAAGGAGCTTTAGAACTAGTTATTTTTACCAGTGTTAGACACATGCCTCTTAATATTTTAATTGCATGTAGAATGTCATCCCTTTTGATCTTTTCAAGTGGTGCATTAATGATATCCCTATTATTAGTTAGTTCGAAGACTTTTTGACTAAATATTTTCTCTCAAGTTTCCTTAACTTTTGCTTAGGCTCATGCTCTTGATTGATCGACCTAGTAGGATTTATCATGCTTGTGAATAAGGATAACCATGATTGAAAAAGATTATGGATTTTTAGGATTAAACCCTTTCTCTTTTCTTCTCCTTTTTTTAGTTTGCTGAATTTGATAAAAAAAAAAAGTTTAGAACATCCTCTATGCAAGTTTGTCAGATTCAAGCTTTAAAGAGATGGAACATTTGATGATTAGGACATTTCCTATAGACTTCTAGAAAAATGTGGAGTCCTTAAGCAATTTTTGTGGATTTTCAGCCTTCTGAGTAAGTGAACTAAATGCAATGGGCTTTCTCTGAATCAACTTAGTACCGGCTCATTTCTTTTTTTTCTTTTCCTTTTTTTCTTTTGTTTTTATTTTTTTCTTATTTATATTCCCTCCTTACTTTTAGGGATACTTCTCATGCCATACTAGGAAAGATCAAGTTTTGCATCTTGGAAAAAGTGGGTTGTAACACTCCTTACCCATTTCTACCTAAAACAGGCAAGGTATGCCACTTCTCACTGAGGTCATCTATCCTTGGATTTTACTAAAGGCCTTTCATTTAACTCCTACCCATGTTTGACTAAGTTTGACCAAACCTAGCTTTAAGCCAATTCTGATTATTTATCCTTTTACTACTACTGATTTTAGTCTATTAAAACTCCTATCAGGCAATATCAGATAATTATGGAAAATCGACAACATAACGACTCCCCGGTAACTAACCTTAATTTAACCTGCAAGGAAAAATACTTCTAAGTCTCATTCTCTAACCTTATCCCTCTTTTGGACCCTTTGGTCCTCCAGAATATAGTAATTAGCATAATAACATACTCATTTCATTAGTCACAGGGTCGTAGACCCATTAGCACAGAAGCATGCAAAAGCAAATATTCATTAACAGGCAAACACTGTACATATATTCAGTTTATTAAATTTATTCATACCTATGTCCCATAACCCACACTATCTATATACATGAGTGCTTTTATATACAAAATTCCAAAAGAAATACAAAAACTACCAAGGACTCGTTTCAATTACACTGGTGACGACGTCTAGTGCTGACCGTTGCTCTATCTACAGCCTGCACATCGAAACACTAACACGCTGAGTATAACACTCAGTGGTGGAATAAACCAAACATATTATGTCAATTCATGCAAGTATGCAACACGTCATGTTCCACACACAACAAGTGACCTTCATAACTCTAAGTCCATTCACTTATTCAGTTCAAATTACTTATTTGTTATTTCAGATCAATTCATTACATTAAAGGCCCATACTAGATAGACTACGCTTTAAGACACCGGACAGCAGGATGCATCCTGTGCAGTGGCCCACTTTTAGGGCCTAAGTAGATACACCTACCTCACCCGATATTTAGGGACCCATCCGTAGACCACTCTTAATATCAGACTAGCAGATAACATCAATCAGCACAAAGGGTGGATACTTAGAGACCCGTCTATAGACCACCCCTGATATCCACAATAGTGCAGGGTTCATCACAGAACCTAGGCGGCTGCACCCATCATAATCAATACATAGCAGTGGGCCCCAGAAGGACTAACTACCTAACAGCTGCTTTATCCCCTAGTTGATTGGTCAACCCATCCAGTGGATGTCTAACTAATGGGTCATTGACCATTTTAGACTGTAGTTATTATTATTTCACCATTGCATTAAATTTAATGATTAATATTACACAAGTCACTGTAACTTTGCCC
>CANXYI011049188.1:0-11939 GCA_948208565.1 Hura crepitans
AAAGCCTCTACCACGCGAGCAGTCCTCTCTATCGAAGCTCTCTTTACCTGTCCAAATCAAAATAAAAGTGTCACATAACTCAAAAACAACACAATGAGCATGTAAAAAGTATCATACCAGTGTGGTATTCTCTAGCTCAAAGGTAACTGGCCAATTGTCCTCAATACAAAGGCGAGCAGAGGACAGCTCTCCATCCACACCATAGTGCATATAGCTTAGCTCCAATATGTCAGTCATCGTGCCCACAACTTCATCAAGAAGTGATGATTAACTAGCAAGAGGAGTAAAAGCTCCACTCCTAGCAGTATAAGCAGGAGGTGAAAATTGAGAACCAGGAGAACTAGGAATAGTTCTCACCCTTTTCCTTGATGAGGAGGGTCTAGCTTCTGAAAAAGCAGTAGTAGGCTACAACACAACACATAGTTAAAATATGTTTTCAAAAGTAAAAGAGCAAAAAGACTAAGACTAAGCAATCTACCTAAGGAGGAGTAGGTCCCGAGGTATAAGGAACTCGAGGCAGTAAATGAGTAGATACCTAAGAGAGTAACTCTCTCTATCATCCTCTACCAGCGTGCTTCCTAAAATACCAACAGTCATACCTCACACAAACTCCAAATCATTAATATATCTCTCGAATAACATCAAATCAGGAGAACTCTGAGGGACATGTCACACATCAGGTCCCATGTGCCAGCCTATAACTCTCTCTCCCAGAAACCATAAGTAAGCTTCTGGAGTGGTCATCAACATCCTTCGAGAGGACATTTCTCGAGCAAAACGTAAGAAATCTGACATCTCTTCAATCGGGAAGACCCACCATGCCAAGTCAACTTGTAAAGGTAAGTATTAGTTATAAACACCTAAATTGCTAATTTTTACATTACAGGAAATACTTACACCGGGCCAAGTTCTAGAGCTGAGATACTGGTGGTGTTGCATCAAAGAAAGACACATTCCAAGGTCTTGAAAAGGGTCCAACCCATCTGTCCATCACTAGGTATTGACGAGGTATGTCAACCTCACAGAGGCGAGGCAGTAAATGTAGCTCATATGCCTAAACCTACAAAAATAAAAATAAAGGCACAAGGTTAAAACCATAAAAGATCACATGAAGCAAAAAAAAAAAGGATCAAAATGAACTATTTACTAGAACATCAGACACAAAGCCCTGAACAAATCGATGGCTCTTCCTAGTGCGAGCAACCATATCTAAGCTCCGAAAGACCCAACCGAGAGAGGAACAACACCAGTTCTAATAACCAATATTCTCCACTTGCTCTAGGATAGGAAAGAAGCTTCAGCTTACATTGCCATTGGCATTAACAAATAGTGTTGTGCCTAGCAAGTAGAGGAGGAAGCAGTGAACATATTGATCCACCTTAGACTGACTTGATGGAGTTACATCCATCCATCTCTCATGCAAGTCAGTGCATCGAATGCTCCCAGAGCAATCCTGAGGGACAAAACCCAATAATTCTCTCACCTCTTAAAGCTGAAGCGAAAGGTAGGAATAACAAGCATTGAAGGCAATAGCTCACCTAATGCATGGCACTCTGGTAATTAAAGCCAAGTCAAAAGGCATTATGGCTAACTCACCAAATGACAAGTGAAATGTATGTGTCATGTCCTTCCATCAGTTTAGCAAAGCTCTAAGAGCCTGTAGGTCCCGACGAAAGTCTTCGCCAACCAAGTGATCCAAAAATGTCTGAAATCCAGTCACTCTTACCCTGTTCTTAACTAGGATAGGCATAGCAAAGTACCACTATTGTGGCCTAAAAAGAGTGCCTCTACACTTAAGGTGTGTCTGCTCAAAAGAGTAAAGCACATTAATAAGACTAATGTTCGTACGGACTAAGAATCCAATAAAGAAGTCTACACTGATAACAAGCAAGTAAGACAAAATAGGTCTACACGAACTACAAATGCCTAGATTACACAAGTCTACACGGACAACATGCGCAGGCAAAGATAAGTCTACACAAACTATATATAGTTTCTAAAAGGTCCGCATGGACACCCTAATTTACCACATGCAAGATATCCTAAAATCCAAGGCTAACTACACTGAAATTAAGAACTAAAAATAAGGTCTTCACGGACCTAATCCACTCTAGGCAAACTAAGTCTGCACGGACCTATCGACCTAGAGAATTTAAACCCAGTTAAAAAGATAAAAAAAAAAAAAAAGGTAGCAAATCACAAATGGAGTACACAGGGTAATAAAACATACCTTTGGGCATACTTCAGAACAAGCATGGTGGGCCAAATCTACCAAAATCGAAGTTAAGTCGCTAAATGCAATCTCGTTCACCAGAGCAGCACTCTAAGGGTGGTTAACCACTATGAAGGGCATGAAACCCTCCAAAACTAGCATAGAAATGTCCTCTAGTGGTGGAGGAGAAGAAATAAGAGATTCTACACTCGTCGAAAGAAGAAATGTCATTAAAGCTTTTTCTAAGGATGCGATTTCTCTAAAGAAAGTCAAGGGGGATTCATTAGAATGATGAGTCACTATTTTGCTTAAGTTTTCTTGAGAGAAAATTGAAAAAATAGAAGAATGAAAAAAAAAGAAGCGAAAGATAAACAATTATCAATCTGATGATAGGTCTGCACGGACTTACTATATATATGTTTGCACGGACGTCTTTTAATCATAGTCTACATAGACCTACTACACAAACGTCTGCACGGATCTTTATTAATCATAGTCCACACGGTCTTAACAAGTCATTGTTCGTATAGACTTAACCCACTCATAGCTATATGATATTCATAGATTTGCTCAATGGTATATCAAGAGCTAGGTATGTATCATAAAATTTGTTATATCAAACTAAATTTCTATCACATTTTCTTTTGCAGGACTTAAATTCTCTCAGATTTGATTCTATGTCCAATCCAATTTTTTAGGATTCAACTCCATTTTCAAATCCAATGTTATCAATCCAAATTTTCCTTCAGGTTCAGCCTAATAAGCCAATCTAACAAGCCGATCCAAAATCCTTTCTAATTCAACCCAACAAGCTAATATGAAAATACCTTTCACTTGGTCAAACCTCATTGGTCAAATAACCTTTGGTGAGATCAAAATACCTTTCATCCAATCAAACCTCATCGGTCAAACCTTATTGGTTAAACAACCTTTGGTGAGATCAAAATAACTTTCATCCAATCAAACCTCATCGGTCAAATAACCTTTGGTGAGATCAAAATACCTTTCATCCGATCAAACATCATCGGTCAAACAACCTTTGGTGAGATCAAAATACCTTTTACCTGGTTAAACCTCATTAGTCAAACAACCTTTGGTGAGATCAAAATACCTTTCATCCAATTAAACCTCATCGGTCAAACAACTTTTCATGAGATCAAAATCTCTTTCATCCGATCAAACCTCATTGGTCAAACAACCTTAGGTATCTGCATTTGGAGGGAATAAACAAATTCAATGTAACTTCACATTAGGTAAGTATTTTCTAACTCGTGTACTTTGGAATGTACTGTTATTTTAGCATTTCACAGCACACACCAAAGTGGGGGCAACTATAAACACCTCACTTTCTAACCTATGATGATCACCAGAGATAAGCTCTTAAGTAATGGCATAAAACCCTTAGGAAGCAAGTTTACATGGACTTATTTTAAGGTCCGCACAGACATTATCAATTTTAGGTCTATACTAGCTTACTTATCTCTATCAAGCCCAAGGCCCAAGGTCTGCCTAGACAAAGGTCTAAGTTCATGTCCGTACAAAATAACTCAAACATGGCCTAAAGCCTATAGACTAGTGGGAGAGCATACAACCCAGGTCCATACAGACTTACCAACGTAAAATCTTCCAAAAATGGGAATTTCCTATTTGGACTATGAATCCTATTTTTATTAGGATTTTGCCTCTTTTAGATGGGAAACCCTTAAAACCTAAGCCTATAAATACCTTCCCTATATATCAGAAAAAGGGAGTTGAAAATCAAATTGATAATAGCAAATAAACCTATCTGAGAGTCTAGGAGAAAACCCCAAAGAGGACTCACTCTACTAGTCCACTAGCCTCACTTAAAAATAATTTTTTAAAAACTCCAACATCTTTATGCTATTGCTTGAAGAGTTTATTCACAAGGTAATATCTGAGGTCTTTTCTAAATATATTGATATTGTTCCATGAACCCATGATCTCCAAGGATTGATTACAAGTGAGGTAATTTTTATGTAATCCTCACTTTGAACATAGGAGTAGGTGATGATTCTAAACTATTTCATAATGTATAATTAATTGTCATCTCTTCATATTCATTATATTGTCTTTGCCTTATTTGTAGGGACTTAGTTGTAAACATAATGACATCTGCATGAACTTGCTTTACTAATATATGTATGATATATAGTCCGCACAGACTTATATTCAATAATAGTATATTACTTGTCTTATATGTCATCCTTTAAAATATCTTGTTTACCATGTTAACATTGTTCTATGATAGTAGCATATGATGTAAATTGTTTCATTCGTTAAGACTACATGTTAATATTGTATATTCTGTACAGACTTCCTTTCACTACAAAAGTAGTTCGAATGGATGATCGTGCCTTATTCTCGTATTTATTGTCTTTAAATCTACACAAACTCTCTCTCATAAGGAATGTAGTTCACACGAACATTGTCTTTGATTTCTAGTTTTAGTATGTATTTGCATTTGTACTTCTTGTCTTCTTTATAATTTTATATGAATCCTTTATCTGGTATCGTTAAGCCTTTTCTTTTAAGTTGTATATAAGTGACCTTTCTCAATAGAGTGGAGGTCCGGATGGACATAATGATCATTACAAGCCATAGTCTGCATGAACATATACCAGAGCTATATAAGGTTTACACGGATTTAAAGTCATACAGATGGGACCTTTTAAGATCTTTCTTTTATTTCCTTTGGTTTTGTACTTATTATTTCTTCCTATTCATTTTGGGTTGTAATAGGTAGTAAATAACTTCTTTTACACACTAAAATCTAAATCTCACACTAAAAAGGTTTTCTACATAATTAATTGGTATTTTTTAATAAAATAGTTTTAAGTTTTCTCTAATTAAAAGTCATAACAAAAATGAATTTTAATAAAGACCAATCTCCTAGAGATGGGAGTTAGGCAATTACCGCCAATTCCTATAGAATTACGGGTAATTATCATGTCACATCACAATTAAATGAATGACCTGATTTATGGATGTATAATATACCTTGTTATACGCTTTAAATACTGCAATTTATTCTTATACATATAAAAGTGATATGGATGCTTAAATATAATGCATGCTTGCTTGATAAGAGACTGATAAATATTACAATATAAATGGAAGGCATATTATTGGGGCATAAATAAAATCTGATTTCTAAACCTTTCTGATACAGAAGATCAGAGGTCCTGATGTAGAGGCCAGATGGTGACTCTACTAATCACTCTCATCCCCGGTAAAAATACATAATCTCTACACTACGTGTGCTTAATATAGAGGACATTATGTAGCAAATATTGCAAGAAACTGACAATTCACCACATGCTATGCATCTTAAGAGCATAAAAATGTATCTTGATTTGAAGCCATATTAATGGTAGCCTTGAATGAAGAAAGATGTAGTTAAGTATATGGTTAGATGTCTTACCTATCAACAAGTGAAAGCAGAACACCAAGTTCTTTCTAGATTACTTTAACCTATAGTAATACCAGAGTAGAAATAGGAGAGTTACCATAGATTTTGTGGTTGGATTACCTATAACCAGGAGCAAATGTGATGCGGTATGTGTAATTATGGATAGATTAACAAAGATAGCACACTTCATTCTCGTCAAAATGGATTATTCAATAGAGAAACTAGCTCAACTATACATAGATGAAAGTGTGAGGTTACATAGAGTTCCAGTATCCATCATATTAGACAGAGACTTGAGATTTACATCAAGATTTTAGAAAAGTTGCATAATACTTTGGGTAGTTGTCTTACATTCAGTACTCCTTTTCATCCATAAATAGATGGTCAATTAGAATGGGTTATTCAGGTGCTTGAAGATATGCTAAAGAGTTGTACTATTGATTTTAAAGGTAATTGGGATTAAAACCTATCATTGGCAGAATTTGCATACAATAATATTCATTAAGTGAGTTTAGGAATGGCACCATATGGAGCTTTATATAGAAGAAAATGCAGAACTCCATTGTGTTAGAGTGAAATGGGTGAAAATAAGCTAATGGGACTAGATTTGATAAAAGATGTAGAAGAAAAAGTCAAGATTATTAGAGGTCGACTGAAAGTAACTTCAAATAGGCAAAAATCATATACAGATTTGAAAAGAAAACTTATTGAATATGAAGTGAGAGATAAGGTTTTTTTAAAGTGTCACTTTGGAAGAAGGTACTAAGATTTGGCAAGAAGGGCAAGCTGAGTCCAAGATTCATTGGTCCATATGAGATAATAGAACGTGTGGGACCAATGGCATATCGATTAGTGTTGCCACTAGAGTTACATCAGATTCATTATGTTTTTCATGTTTCCATGTTAAGGCGATATAGATCAAATCCTTCCCATGTAATAACAACAAAAGAAGTTAAAGTACAGCAAGATCACTCATATGAAGAAGAGCCAATTCAGATTTTGGCATGCGAAGTGAAAGAATTATGTAAT
This sequence comes from Hura crepitans, assembly GCA_948208565.1. Classification (NCBI taxonomy): domain Eukaryota; kingdom Viridiplantae; phylum Streptophyta; class Magnoliopsida; order Malpighiales; family Euphorbiaceae; genus Hura; species Hura crepitans. The sequence continues at coordinate 6,672 of CANXYI011049188.1, forward strand.
AAAGTAGTGCCATTGGTAAAGGTGCTATAGAGGCATCACAACTCATAAAAAGCAACTTGGGAAAGTAAATAGTAAGTGAAGGAGCAATATTCGCATCTTTTTACACCAGATAAATTTTGGGGATAAAATTTTTAAGAGGGGAAGAAATGTAACACCCGTAAAACCTGGCTTTATGAATAATACTTCTTGAGTTATGATTAGGGTTCTTGAGTAGTAGGCCTTACTAAAGTGACCTAGAGGGGTTACTAGTCATGAAACTTCAAAGGGCAAAATAAAGCATAAAACAAAAGAATTGAAAGTAGCCACTGAACTAGAAAATTCTTTTATGTCGATATCTAGTAGATGGTAACCTTAGTTTGAGCTATGATATAAAAAGGTCCGAATGTGCTCCGACTAACCTAAACTAAAGGTCAAAAATTTTAACTAGTCCAATAGTGAAGAAATCATAATTTTCTAGACATTGATAAGTATTTCTTTTGAATTTCTTATTTACGTGATTGAAAAGTTAAGCATGTCTCCTTTCACTTTTATGCATGAACTTTGAGAAGTCCCTTAATTGTGAAATTCTAAATTTTTTGGTGTCTTAAGAAGTAATTTTTGTGATCATAAAGTTTAAGAATAAATTTTTAAAGATAAAAAGATAACTAGGAAAAAAAACTAACCATTGGATTGTTAAAGTGGTTAGATCGTGGCCGTCTGTGTGTTTAATATATACAGGTGATTTCATGTGAGTGTAACACACATAATAAAAATTGCATCTTTTACCTCTCACTTTGGCCAGCACCATACTTAAAGGAATTCCCTCCCCTATTTTTGCTTCAAACAACTTGAAACCCTCAAATATTATACTCAAATCAGTCCTAGTCGCATCTAGATCCTTATTCTTATATTTATTTCATGAGAAAAGGGATTTTTTGTAGAAAAAGATGAGATTTCAAAGTTAGGGTTGTGAAAACCCAAAAGCAAGGTAAGCATATTTTTGGGGTTCTAATATTTTTTTAGGATATTACGGGTGCTCAGAATTACGGTATGAATGTCATTTTTAAGTTTTGATTTGTGTAAATTTTCCTATGAACTTTTCTAACATATTGCCTATTATGGAATTTAGACAAAGCAGAAGAGAGGTAAGCTAAAGGAAAAAAGAACCTGTAAAGTCATATTGGAGATATCAAGAAATCACTTTGTAAGTGTATTCAATAAAATATGTGAAAACTTTGCATTTTTAGTTTGTATACCTATTATAAAAGTTGGAAGGTTAGTGGTTTAAATGGTCTTAAAATAATTTTCATGGTATAGTAAGGTTTAATGTATGCTAAATAAGTGAACAATAGAGAAATGATGATAAAATAATTGTATGGATGAAATGTACACTTGACCGAATGTTATGTGTAAAAAGGGAAAAATGATAATTTTGGACAATATGGTTAAAATGTGTATAATTGAGCAACATTTGGATGATTAATCATGTTAGTATAATGTTTAATGGAAAGGAATGTAATATATTAGAAATATGGTACAATTGTATATGTGTCATGTGTATGCATTTTATGTGCAAATGTATAGGTTGCATGCGAGATGTGATGAAACATAAGTGGTAATGTATGTGTAATTGTAATGTTAACTTTGAATATGGAACATAAGTCATCTAATGAGAAACATGAATGGTTCATAGTGGTATCAATGATGTAAAGAAAGATATGATTATGATCACGTGTTATGTATAATAATTATACAATGTAAAAACGCACAAAGTAAAGTGTCGAAAGCCCATATGTGTTTGACAACCTACTGGATAGGTTAATCGGTCAACTAGAGAGTTAATAGCTGCTAGATATTTGGTATTATTTTTATGTAAGTGCAGCTGCCATTAGGTCCATTTGGGCCACCGCACATACACATATAATATATGGTTACAATCAATTATATATTGACATATCATGATGATTTATGTGAGTGCAACTGCTGAAAGGTCCAATAAAACCACTGCATATAATTTCATGTGGATACAACCATCGGCAGGTTCAATAGGACTACTGCACAATTATGATAACCCGTTTTGCTGGTGCAGCAGTCGTTAGATCCAAAATGTGGGTCACTGCACATCATGATCCTGATGTCTAGTATTGGGATTCGTGTATGTAAGATATAGGCTAACTAGCTAGTTAATTAACTAAGAAATGGAAAGTTATGTGTACTATAAAGTAAATAAAAGTCTTAATAAATATGAAATAAGAATGTATATTTTATGACTGGATTAAGGTAATGTGTCAAGTGTATACAAGTAAATAGTGTGCATAATAATGTGTGTGCATTTGATGTGTTATGACTGTATAGCATTGCATGCTTAATGTGAATTTGTGTGCATATGTGTGTAAGCATATTTTATTGAATACATCACTAAGCTTTATGATCAACAACAGCAATGCAATGTAGTGGAGTTAATACAAGTGTTTTGGTATATTTAGGTTTTTATAGTGTGATGTAATATTTTATGTAGTCGGCACTCATATGTAAACGTAATAGGACTAGAATATTGTGACAAATATTATGCAAAAAGACATGTCAGGATGTAAACCTATATTATAAAGGTTATGTTTTTATGACTTGCATGTGTATGGATGAGAATGCATATTGTGATACGACTGCTTGGGATATTGAGATGAGATAAGGATCAGAAGGATCCAGGTTATTGCTTAATGATTGAGATGATATAGAAGTGCTATTTTCTATAGGTTTTATTTGGGTTATGTCTACATGCAACCGCCATGCTATCGAAATTTTGTTGTACTAAGTATGTTATGCTAGTATGTATGATTTCCATATAAAGGGGTTTTAAAAAGATAATGGTAAAGTTAATATAAGATGGTTTTTGTGTTTCTCTTATTCGGATTGATAATAGTTCGGATAGGAGGTGTCACAATGTGGCATCCCTCATTTGGATCCAGCTACCAGATCGAGGGAGGGGTGTTACATTAATTTATAATGTTTCCACATTTTTTAAAATAATATATTTTTGTTATTTTTACACGTTGCATCTTTTGAATTGTTTATAATATTTCATCATTTAATTCCTAACTGCAGATACAATCATTTTGATCACTTCAAGTTCTTTTAATTTTATTATAATTAGTGATTTTTTATATATTTAAAAAATTATTATTTTCATTATTATTTTTCAAAATCTTATTAATTTTAAATGGTTTAATATTATTATTTTATAAATAAAATTTCTTAACTATATAGACAGTTATAAATTTTTCTTTAATATTTATTATATCTAAGATTTCCATTTAAAATGTTAATCTTCTTTTACTGATATTGCAAATTATTATCATGTTTAGTTTTATATTCTCTTATATAAATTCCTAAAATTATTCATGTGTTTTGTTATTATTATAAGTCTTGTAAATTTTAATCACTTTATAGTTTTTATTAAAGATGCTAATTTATTTATTGTTCGAGATTAATAATAATATATTATATCATATTCTTAATTTATTTTTTTTTAATAATTTTCTACATTTAATCTTTAAAATTCACCTAGAGGGTTTATATATAAGAATTTCAATCCGCAAAATTTTTTATTTTTTTGAAATTTTACTTATAATACTTTTATCATAGTTGGAAAGACATAATTGATAGGAAAACAAAATTTTAGAGACTAAATAATTATTTTTGGATTCCCTAATATAAAGGAGAAATTACTTTTAGTGCCTTTACATTTTTATTTTCTTTCTAAAGTCTTATATATTTACTAAATTGATTGTTCTACCCTTTATCTAGAATTTCCTTAAATAAACTAATCTAAGGTATATTAGTCTTTTCAAACCAATTACCCTAGATATAAAATCTCTTATCTTCTTTTTTTTAACTTTTTCTCTCCTCTTTTCTTACCAACCGTCACTCTCTCCTCTTTGCCCTTTCTCATTTCCTTTCTTTTCTTTCTCAAACCTAGTCGAACCTTTCCTTTCCCTTTGATCTTTTCCTTTTTTGTTTGACCTACCTCCTTTTTTGCCATAATCGATCTAAATCTTCCGTTATGTAACTTCAACTGAAACCCTCTTAAAAACCTTTTTTGCTCTAACTCTATCTAGCCAAAGCTCCAACAACAGCGAAGCTACCCTCTCTTCCTCATCCTCAGTCCATGTAGCAGCTTCTAAGTACTCTAAACATGATAAAATCATAGCATCAAACCCAATTGCTAAAAAGTCAGAGCCTATTTATCTTGGACATACATTTGTATGCTCTGCGAGCTTTGAAGAGTAGTATTTGCATTGTTAGTTAGAATCTGGTTTCTAGGTTAGATTTCATGTTCATTAGCCATCATCTCAAAAAGGGTTGAGCTAGATCAGGGTTTATCGAGTAAAGTTGACATTGGGTTAAGAAAACCTGCAGTGAATATAGAGTAAAGTTTAGTGAAACTCAATGAAAATGAAGAAGGATCATGAGGAGAATGGTGACCATTGGTTAGAGTTATGGTGGAATTGGGCATAAAATCAATGATCGGTGATTGACTTTTGGGAGAGAATTGGATTTTGAAATTCAATGACGAATCGAGAACGGGGTTGGATTCCTTTACCGGTAAACGACGAGGTTGAGGAGGAGTCACCAAAGATGGAGGCGACAAAGGTGGAGCTTTGGATTTTTGGCTTATCCTCTATTTCAAGGTTATGCACAAATTAGTGCTTTTTTCCTTTCCTTTTTTTTTCGGTTTTGCATGCATGTGTGAAGGCCATTAAAATGAAGTTTTTTTTTATTGTAATACATTAAGGGGTGAACTATGTTACTGTGGTCCTTTTGCCATTTTATCATACTGGTTATTGCTCTATTTTTTAAACTTTTTTATTTGGATGCATCTTTGAGAAATGAGTGTTGCTAAATTACTATGTTTTCTTTGCATGTGATTTGGGAATTTTGGTATTTCTACTATTGTTTAATTTTGTGATTTGGATAGTCTAATCTGTAAGAATGATCTTTCTGATCCATTCTACTTGATTGGTATACTATTTTGATTTGGATCTACATCTATATACATTTAACTTCCTGCTTCTAGGTTTTTTTGATATTTACTTGTGTATGAGAATTACTTGTTGATATTATATAAATGACATGTTTAGGATTTTTTTTGTGTTTTTGTTGCTTTATGCACTAAAAGTCGAAATCTCTTATTTGTAAGCTTTATGTACATGAATGACTTGAAAGTGATGTTTTGTGCTTAAATGTCATTCTGAATGTACATGTATGATAAATGAAATGTGTATGCATGCT
>CANXYI011049223.1:0-15719 GCA_948208565.1 Hura crepitans
TATATATATATATATATATATATATATATATATATATACATGAATGTTTATAGAATATGAATGGAACACACATTATTAAACATTAAATAAGTGTTAAAACAAAATATGAAAAATGAACATAAAACTATTATCGAAGATTGATTTGTATAGACTCTTTAAAACAAACATAACCTTAGATATATGTCCGTGTGGACCATACTTATTAGAAGGTCTGTGCAAACTAAAGTACATTTACAGAATATGAATGATTACATTTGTTCTACAAACGATGCACACATTCAAAAAATCACATACAAACATCAACCTACTCTTATAATTAACGTGAAGATTACATAAAATCACTTACCACAAACCGTAGTACCCTATACTAAGAACTAACTGAATCTGGGGAAAAGGACTAGTTAACTTGATCATGCTTTAGTTGTCTCATGGTGTTAAGAAAAATGGGCAAAAACTCCCCCAGCATACGAGCTAAGAATTTCACTTGTTAGAGCACATATTTTACTAGAGGGTATTTATATCTATCCAGAAGAGACCATCTCTTAATAAAGCGATACTTGTACTCAATAATAACTCAAAGACACAATTAACTAAAGTTTCATCAGGAAAAGTGTTTATTAGAGGCTTATCTTTTGTAACTTCTGGCACCTGTAACCTTGAGCACTCATAATTGTTTGGGAAAGAAAATCCCTTATACCTATATATACATTCAACAATATTCCACATATAACACCTCGCCAAAAAGGGCATTATATGCTTTATATGCACATACAATTGGGCTTTATACTATGCATCTTACTGTTATTGTTTGTACATGCCATATGCATATATTTATACATTGGATACTATGAAACAAAGGGGTTTTATACACAACCAAATTCTTAATGCTCGAAAATGTCGATGCTTGCCTTCTGTATGCCTAGTTAAACTGTACATCCACTATGTCTTCTAATCCTTGTGACCTGCATGAAGAAAGCCACCGGGCTAAGCTAATATGCTCAATGGTACTCCAATCTATCCACATCTCACAAACTATGAGTACTGTATAGGCATTTAATTTAAAACTTGCTAATGAACCATGACATGCATGAATGCAGGGGAAAAGGGTTTATGTATGTGTGAGTTGACTCAACAACACATAGGCTTTCTTTAATTACGGTACGATGTAGCTAACTTGCTTAACCTAATACACAATTCGTGTTTACGCAATGAGACTGTATAACTATGCATCTATTAAGCTAGAATTATTATAAGTGGAGTATGCTTAACATGAATGCATTCCTACACTCATGTGTAAAGGGATTACACTAAATTGAGTCGTGTCATTCAAATTACCTTTAAACAATGTTCATTGTCGCTTAATTATTATGGTTATGACTAATTATATGCACTCCGTTAATTCAGTCATCTGTATACACTTGTTATGCTTAGCTAGGATTTCTTATTCCGAATTAGAATTTAATCTAATTAAAATAGTCTAGAGCCAAAGGTAACACACTCCCAGAATAACCTTGAAGGAGGGTAAACAGGGTTGATAAAGTTGTTAACTGGTAGTAGGTAACAAGGATGGGTCAACTTATTGCCTTGCTACTGCTATAAGCTGATAAATGCCTATAAGCTAATAATTATTTGTAAGCTAATAAATATTATAAATAGCTGATATGGTACTGGGTTGAGCTGTATGCTATTGCAAATTTGCGTAGGATCCCTCTCTGGCATGCCAAAGCTATCCTACATGGATTCTGTAAGGTTTACCTTAGGCTCTATGTTGAATTTTTTTTCCTTAGCTTATCTGTACCATAATTATTCCCTATGCTTCCATTTTTACATTGTTGTTAATTTGTATGAAAATAACTTATTATACTCAATATGTCTCCATTTTTCGAACTGGTGACATTTGTTTGTCCTAACTATACACTATGAATACCTTCTTACGCACATGAACCATATCCAACGACTTTGCCATTCTATATTATCAATTGTGCTATTTAATTTTATTTATCCCCAATTGACTGAAAGTAAACTTGACATCTATGAAACTAATATAAATGTAAAATTTGGTTTGTTATGTGCGATCATGCAAGTATGTCATGGCCATTAATACCCTTGTTAAGTTATCTAATCCATTACTTTAACATAACACCACGTTCATATGTGAAAATTCTAAGTAGAGCATAACATGTGAGGATCGTAAATAAGATATGTTTGTAAAATTTAACATGTATCAATTGTTAATTTATGGGTGTCTTAAAAGTGTATGCATGTCAGATATCACACTACTCATATTTCCAAATGTTATCAAGCCATTTTAACGTGTTTATAAAATTTAAAGGATGCAATTCACTAAAAAGATACAGAATAAATAACTTAAAGATTAAATTCTATTAGTGAGATTAGGATATAGGGGAGTACGTACAATAGGTTCTTCCGATGGCAAACGTCTCAATCTACGCCTTCTCCTTATTCTTATCCGGAGCTGAACTTGCTTCGCCTCTGTCTCTGGTCCCTACAAAATAAAATTCCCTTTCTTAGATTCCATTTTCTCATGTCTAGTATTATTTAGTAGTAAATAAACCATCGCCCTGTGATTTCTTTTTCTTTCCTCTTGCCTACTGTAGAATTCGCATCTCCCACCAACACCCACTATTGGCATCTACTGCCCACAAAGTACTATACTTTGCGTTGTAATTTACCAGTATTTTGGGTCACATTCTACTATAACTTTGGACTTCAACATACTGATACTGCAGACACCACCCTACTGCTATTTCTTTACTGCAAAATTTATAGTTATGAATGTGTTATTGTTGCAGCACCTTCTATTGCTGTTTACCGTCTGCAAGGTACTGGCACTTCGAGCGTTGTTGCAACTGCCTGTTAGTAGTGTCTCCTTCTGTGCCTGTGTGATATCTTTGGCAGAGCATCCATCCACAAGTTGCCAGTACTTTAGACTGCAAGGTACCGGCACTTCAGGTCACATAATGGTGTCACGCTGTACCACAGAGTACCGATGCCATAGACCACAAAGTACGAGTACTGCAGGTGCTGCTGTATTTGCTTTCTGCCTTCTTTAGTTACCTAACAACCTCTTTTTGGTGCCTCTACTCTTGCCGTAGGTGGGGCAGCACTTGCTACTGCAGTTAGCAGCTGCACTCCCTAGCCGCTGTAGCCGTGCTGCTCCACATTGCACAACTTCACCATCTCTCTCTGTGTGTGGTTGATGAATTACAGCAGCCATCTCCCTGTTCAACTAACATCCCCCTACAGCAGCACTCAACCAATTCCATGAGTCGCTGCGCAGTCTGCAGTCTGCTGCTTGCACACCAGCTCTCCATCTCTCCCTCACACAATTAATCTAACAACAAGGGTAACATATAATCCCAAAATTCGAAGCTTACCTGGCCTCCTCCATTCTCTTCCTACTTTTTCCTTTTTCTCCCCCTTTTTTTTCCTATTGAGTCCCCTGTTGTGGCAGCAACGTGTGCCTACTGCCCCGCGTTGCTGTTCCGTGCTTCACCAGCAGTAGCTGGTTGCCTTAACGGTTGTAGCTTCTAGGAGATTCTTTTCCCTTTTTTTTTTTCAAATTCTGGATTGAGTCCTCCCTTAATACCTTTATCCACCTCTTTTTATGTGGTTCCTATTGCCATCAAAAGAAATTTCCAGCAGTGAATTAACTGACACCCTAAGTCGATTTATGCGTGTGTGTATATATATTCTTTTCTCCACTTAAACTTTTTGCTCCTAATATATATGCATCATTGTTCGCAACATCAATTTCCACCACTCTCTTCCATTGCTTTGCTCTTTGAATTAATCCCAAATTAATTTTTAAATCTCCCCTTCAAAATTCTCATTAGCTCGCTCTTTATCGCCTAATTTCCCATGTACTCAAAATTAACTGGATGGGTAGCCTTTTTATCAATTACAAAAATGTTTGGGATGTTACAATTTCTCCCCTAAGATATTTCATCCTCAAAATAAAGTTACATACATGGAGGGAATAGATAAGGGTACTGCTATCGCATGGATGCCTCGATCTCCCATGTGGCCTCTTTTACTTTGTGATTTCAATATGGGACCTTCACAAGAGGGACTCTTTTATTCCTTAATTGTCTGACTTCTTTGTCTATAACTGCTAAGGTTCCCCTTTGTAAGTAAGATTGGGCTAGATCTCAATTGCTACGTGTTAATTAATCATGGAAGATCATTAGTTGATAATAAAATAGAGAAAGTAAAATTAAAACAATAATAATAGAGGCGTCAGATTTCACTTTAATTAATGCTTCAAACAGCAAGACAAAATGTAAGGTTTAAAAGAATAATAATTTTTTCTAAGGACTTAAAGGGATAGTAGAGCAAATCCTATGTTAGAGTTTGCTCCTTAAACTCTTAAAAATTGGGTGATAATTCGTGATGATTGTTGGTGATTCTTGTTGATAAGAGGTGATGAAATAGGTTGATGGGAGGGACATTTATAGAGTTTTCAAGGTAATATTCTCATTTAGAAAGAGGAGAATCCTATTAGGATTACGAATCAGAGTCAAAATAAAAAGATTAAATTCTTGAAAGCTTTTCAGCGAAAGGTCAGTGCAGATTAGCTTTTAAATTCATAGGTCCGTGCAGACCTGAGCCTTGATTGTCCTAATGGATTATGGGCCATGGGCTCTATTCCTTTAGGCTGGCTTTTAGTTAGTCTGTGCAGACCTTAAGGCAACAAGTTCGTGCAAACTTGCACCCGCATGATCTGTATGGACCTTTATTTTAGGTTTTTTGAATCTGTCTTTGACTATCATCATAAATCAAAACTAAGACATTTACACACCCATTGCAAACTATTTTTATTTAATTCATCCACTAATTGCACTTACTTCATTAATTCACTTTTCGTAGCTAACACAAAACAAAATCAATGTCAAGGTCACCACGGACATCTTCTAAAAGTAGCAACTCTTACCCCACCTCCTTTCCTTTTCATTTTTACTATCAACTCTGTCCAACCTTCTAAGTAGCCCCAAAATAACTCGCCTTAGCCTTTGGCTCACTTTAGCATCATACCAAGAAAAATATCTATAATCTCCATTTTTCTATTTTTCAGTATACCCATTGCTAAATACCTTCAAAACACCAAAAATTATAAAAGAAATCAAACAAAAAATATTCTTAACTCACTCTAGGAATATCGTATTTCTTACATCGAAGAAACCTTCTGTCTGGGTTAGGTTCAGTCTGTGTTGTCATCTTCTTTACTTCAACACCGCAATGGCATCTTCTTTTTTCGATTACTCCATTGTTTTGCAAAATTTTCTTGCCACGAATTCTTGATTAAGGGAGAGAACACAAAAAAAATGGAAAAAAACTTACGGGTGTTAACCTTTCCAAAGGAACTTAGATTTAATTTATCTTTTTTGTAGGATTTAAGTGAGAATGAGTTTCAAACTGTGAAGAGAGAAAGGGATAAATAAGGGTGATGGTTAATGATTGAAATGGAAAGAGTGGGAAATGATGTGTCGACGTCAAATTCCGATGTGGATGCCTTGTCATATATCTACTAAAAGGAATTTCCATTAGCTACTAGATGGGAGATTTTGAATATACTAATTAATGTAAAGGGAATTTGTGGTTACAATTTTAAGATGAGAGATTTAGTAAATACGAAATTTAAAGTTAAGGGATGATTTATGTAATTGACCATAAAAAAGCAAAAAATAGAAAGTAGCAAGGGAACAGAGAAAATAAGTAACAAAGATAAAAATGAATTTTCTAATGTGAAAAAAAATTTCGGAGATAATATTAATGACTTTATTATGTAGAAAGAATAAAAAATGCATATATTACGTGCTCTCTAACTTGTTGAAGATAGTAAAATAAAACAATAAATTTTAATCAAAAAATAATTATTTAAAGATAATTTAAACTTAAAAATAAATTCAAATATGAAATCTAGATAAGTGTATTTAATTGAGATTTTAATATATTTTTTTCAAACAACTTTTAATTATGCACTTTTAAAAATTTTGACAAACTTTTAAAGTATAAATAATTTTAATAGACTTTCTAAAAAATTATGTATAATTTTAAATAACTTTATTAAATGGCTTTTAGATATTTTGAATGATTTTTATAAACTTTTTATTTTTATTACTCAAATTATCATTTTATAGTTGATTTTAAATTATCTAATTAGACATCAAGTTTAAATCTTACAAAATGATTTCAAAAAAAATCTTACAGAATAAAAAAAATAAATATAATTATAATAAGCTCAATTTTGTTCCTTTTTATTAATTAATAATAACTTCAAAATAACACATAAAATTTGAATCAATTTTTAATTAGAATTATATTAAAATTAAACAATTAGATATCTAACATTTATGGATATTTTAATTAAGTCACTTAATCTATTTTTCTGTTAAAACTGATGAAAATTTTATTTTTTAATTAGCAATCATTTTTTAAAATTTTATTTAGTAATTAATGTAATTAATAATCAATAATAATTTTTTTATTCTTTTTATTAAATGATTTGAATAATTTTCTTTATATTTATTTACATATAGCTAATTTTTAATTATTTAGGAAATGAAATATTTAATTTTATGTAAAAATAATTAAAAAATGCAATATTTATTTTTTAATTTTTATTTAATATTTAATATAAATAAAGATTAATAGTAAATTTTTGTCCACTTTATTAATTAAGTTGGATAATTTTTTTTAGATTTTCTCATATAGCTAATTATTTAATAAAAGAAATATTTAAATTTTATTCGAATATAATTAAATAAAAATACAGCATTTACTTTTTAAATTAATTGGATATTTTTTAGATTAATTTGTTAAAATTTTGAGTTGGTGGATCAAAATTTAAATAATATGTTATATTTATATTTTTAATGAACTTGGTTTTTGTTTTTAAAGGAGATAAAAAAAAATTTAATTTTATATATTTCTATATATTTTTTATTCGAGTGAATTTACTTTATCACTTAATAATATCAATTTTAAAAGTAAGAGTAAAATCAATTTAAAAATAACTAAAAAGAAGAATTTTAAACTCTTAAGCACTGATCTTCTTTTTTATTTTTTATAAAAAGTCAATGAGTAAAAGTTTATATATTAGTAAAAGACAAATTTTGAATTTAAATATATATAATTTTTAACTAAAAAGTGTTTAAAAACCTATAAAAATCATTATATTTAAAAAATAAAGTTAAAATTAAATAAATGCAATCAAAATTAAAAAAAATACAAATGTTTTAAACTCTTAAAAAATTGTAATTAAATATATTAAAATTTTTACAAAATTTTAAAAATTTTAATTGAATATCTTTAAATTTTAAAAGTATTTTAAAAATTTTGATAGGATATATTTAATTTTTTTAAAAATAAAAATATTGAAAAGTCATTTATATGTTTTTCTTTAATGTATATAAAATAAAGAAAGAGTCAGGATAATAGCCGACGCCTTAACTGCTATCTTTGCTTGTCTCCATATTCCATTGGTATGAAACCGTATTCTTCTCGTATTTCCCTTTTGGATGATAATTTCTTATGGGTGTTAGTCTATACCATAAAAAAATCATCTTTTAACTTAATAATTGAAATAATCTATAGAAACACGTGTTTCCATAGATTGAATTTTTTCAAAAAATATTTTAGCTATTTTATTAAAATAATATAAATATTTTTTATATAAATATATATATATAATTTAACTATAATTTTTTTACATTATTTCTAATCTATTCATTTACTTTTTAAATAATAAATATTAAATTATAAAAATAAATTTAAAATTATAAATTAATGATTAATAAAAAATTATATTCTATTTTAAATTATTAATAATATTAATATTTTATTAAATTTATTTTTATAAATAAATATAGATTAATTATTTAATAATATCAAAATTATTATAAAATTATGCTGTTGTTTCATATATTATCATATTATCCTACCACATGTTACATTATTCTGCCTGTCCATGGTGAACCTGTAGTAACAGGCGTCCAAATAGAGTGTAAAATCTTTTGACAAATGGCTTCCTCTCCGCAATTCTCTTTTCCTGCGCGAGCTTTTGAATTTTCCACGAGAAAGAAAGCTCAATATTTCCAAATTCTTCCTTCTTCTCTACAATCCAATGCTCAAGGCGAAGAAGATGATGCTAATAATTTTAGGTAAAAGCTTCTTTTGCTTTTCTTTGTGACTGATACTTTCAATTTAACGGTTCTGTTTTCGACTCTGTTGGCTGAAGAATCTAACGGAGGAACTGGAAATTTAGATTGAGTATATTTGGAGGAATTTTAAATTCGCATTTTTGTATTGTATTCTATTATTACCTTTTATTAGCAGCCAGGTTGAGTGTGTGTAATTATTTGCATAAAAATAGTTCTTTATATCCTGGCTGTCTTTACTGGAATTTTTTTTCCCGATTGTGTTTCTATAGGAACGTCATTTTGGTGGAGAGATATGGCAACGGAACTGCCAGAAGGTCATTAATCAAACTATATCTTTCTTGTCTTTCGTTTCTATTTTCATTCTATTTGTCTGTTTTTTTTCCCTCTTTTCTTAAGTTTTCTTAATCATCTTTCTGGAATTTGGAGTGAGGAGGTTTTGGATTGTTTGACTTCATAAGATTTATGACACAGCTATTTTGTTTGCCTCACAGCATCCATGAATGAAGATAAGGTCCATAAATGTGAAAGGTTTTTTTTATTATTTTTTTTTTCAGGATTTTACTACAATCCCTTTGAAAAGCGTGTTCCCGAAATGGGCTCTCTAATACGTGGTTGGATCACTTTCCTTCTCCATTACAAATAAAAAATGCTTGTACTGTTTGAAAACCTCAAATGCAATCAAGGATTTCAAAATTATGCATACAAAATGGATCTAATGTTTTTACTTGCATTGGCAGATTATATTATTGTCTTCTTTGCTTAGCTTATTTGTCATGGCACATTTCATTTTGTGTTGCCTTACGAAATTGTGTACTCCAAATGTCTTCTTGCATCTGAGTTGTTTTGCTTGAATCATGTTGTGTAAACAGGTACATGTTAGATGATGACTCACAATTAAAAAGTTTTCTTGAGGACCATGGTGCCAAAAATATTAGGTTCAAAGAATCTCATTCATCTGATACAAAATTATCACGGCTTCCATATATTATCAAATATTTTGTTCTACCAACAGGCTTCCCAGGTGACTACCGTCTGTTTCCCTTTTTCTGATTAACTTTTCTATTGAATTTATGATCCTAATCCTTTTATAATTTCCTGTTCAATCATGGTCTAGATATTATAACTTTGACTTACCATTATGTTTGCATTTCTCATGTAGCAATGCTGCATTTCAAAAAAAAAAAAAAAAACTAAAATTTCTTGTAATTTCTTTTTTATACATTAAAATGCATTTTAAATTTGAAACATCATTTTCATGATGAAGTTTAATTTGAACTTTCCTGAGCCTTTTATTGTTTTATTTATTCAGAAAGCTTTAATGTGCATCAACTAATTTTAGGTATTGGCATCAGATATTTGCCAGCTATTTAAAAGTTTCTTTAATTATCCATCATGATCTTCAATACAGCTCTCTTTAGAAATGCTGCAGTGGACTAGAATTAAAACCTTGAAATGCACTATGGTATGTTTAATTGTTATCGTTTGTAAATTATTGAAGTGCTCCATCATTTGTGTATTATCTATCCAAAGGCTTTTCTTTTCAAATTTTAATTAACAGTTCTAATATGCTAGAGAAAGATGTTCCTTGTTTTCTTAAGTGCTACTATATAATAATGCCTCATGAAGTGGTTATAGACTGTTAAGAGATAGTCCTCATCATTATATCTGTTCTAGATGTATTTTAAAGTTTATAAGTTACTTTTAACTTGTTATGCCAGGATTTTTTATTTTATTTTAATTTTCTAGTTTATACATAGTGTATACTCCAAATTAAAATCATTTGATTTTTATGAAATGTGTAAACATTTTACTATATTTCTGATGTATTTCTGGAAAAAGAAAAGTTAAAATCCAATTATTGTTGGATCTGCATACAAACTGAGCCATCTATGAGAAGTTGGAGCTCCACTTTCCAGAGGCACATCCAAGCTCTTTGATTGTGTTTAAGAATCAAACCATATTGAAGAGTGATAGCTACTAGTTAGTTTAACCTTGTAAATAGCTCATATATGTTTGATATATCAATAAAAAAGACAGCGGGCTTGCTTAACACTTGTTCAAAAGGGTATATAAAATAGTAGAAACTAGTTTCAACATTTCTTTTTATTTGTTCATTCAAAAATGAACTTGTCTTTAGCCTTGCTTAAAATTTGATACATATGGTATGTGAACACCAGCTTTTGATATTATATAGTTTCATCATACAGTGGCACAATTTCTTTTCCATGCCTAAGTGGTCCAAGGGCACAGTCTATCTTCTGGCCGATGAATACTCAAACTTGAGATTTTTAACGGAAGGAAAAATTAAATTTGAATTAGTTTGTGCACAAACTCTACTGATTCTGAAAGCTCAGCTTGATAAGAACCTCTTCAAGCTCATTTATTAAGGCCTATTTTAATAAATTAGCTAAGCTGTTTCAAGAGAAGCCTCTGCATTTTTAGGCTTACTTATTAATCCTAGTAAATATGATTCTGAATTTCAAGCTTATTCTTATGCGCCTGAGCGACAAGTAAAATCAGCTTGCTTAGTTGGTCCTTAATGCTCTATATTGCATCTGAAAAGGCCACAGTGGATATTTCTCGGGTTCTTTTTAAAAGATTTACTGCAATATAACAGTTTTAGGTATGATAATTAGATGCTTACATTATTAATAGTTGGATTTTTTTATGGACCCTATATCTCAATGCTCTTATTTATGCTTGGCAATAACATATAACATGCTATAGTTTATTTATATATTTCGTCTTCCCAAATATAGCTGCTCGTAACTGTAGTCCCTTATTGTAGTTTTCATGATCCTTGTAAGTACAATATTCGAATGTCTTTCTACTTCAGACAGAGAGAGAGAGAGATCCTTCAGGTTTGAATGATCTCTTTTAATATGTTATGGTGGTTCCCGTTGACCCTTTCAAAAGAGTAGTTGAACTGTTACAGAATAGTGCTCTTAGGTACTTTGAACATTCATGATTGATTAGAAGATCTTATTATTTGTCCATTTTATGTCTCAAATTAGTGAATAATCAGTTCTAACATATTGCACATCCTTTGGATTTAAACCATTGATGCACAGTCATGCTTTTGCATGAGAACTATATATTCTAAAGGTATATAGATATTTTCCATTTACATCCATCATTTTTCTCAAAATGAATGCTTTTTATTTATTTATTTATTTATTTATTTTTTATTTTTTTCTTAGTTCCAATCACTAATTGCTTTCTCACCCTTTTTGATTCTAAATGAAGGATCTGTTTCAGATGACTACTTGCCGTACATGCTGTTACAATTCCCTACAAATGTGACTGGATGGATCTGCCACACATTAGTTACATCCACTCTCCTCAAGGCATGTCAATCTAACTCAGGCTGTTAAATTTAGCTCGGGTATGTTTTCTAGGTATAAGACTCCCTCAGATAGTTTTATTTTGCTATGTTTTGAGACCTTATGCGTTTGATCCATCATAATCCAATGTGCTGTTCAAACTTCTTGTAATGATTTCAATATATCCTTTGGTATTTCATGTTTCAGTATGCAGATATGCTTTCATTTGATATATCACTGCACACTACTATTGCAGGCTGTTGGTGTTGGCTCATTCACTGGTACTACAGCTGCTGCTTCTGCTGCTGCTATCAGGTGAATCTTTGTATTGATCAGATTGTTGCATAATTCAATATGCCAAGTTGGTCTTATTTGTAATGTATGCATAATTAATGTTGTATGGATTAAGCTATAGGCTGTATATTTTTTTATTTTTTTAATTTTTTGCAGATGGGTTTCAAAGGATGGGATTGGAGCTTTAGGGCGGTTATTCATTGGTCTGAAAATAAATAAATAAAATAAATAATACAGAACAGAAAAAAAATCAGTGTTGGAATTCAAATGAGTACTTTGCTTTTATAGGTGGACGGTTTGGAAATCTTTTCGATGATGATCCAAAACAATGGCGCATGTATGCAGACTTCATTGGCAGTGCTGGAAGGTTTGTATTATGACATTTTTGTACAAATTGAAGAACATCAAAATTAAGTGGGCAAAAACTCAGTTTAAGCCCTTGAAATTTTCAACCTTTGTTGACACCTCCAACTCGAAGCATGTTTTACTGGCCAGTGTTCCTTTTTATTTGAAACTGTTAAGTCCGAATTCACTCCCATTAGTTGCTGACAAAGAGCTTTTGATTTTATTAGAATTTGTTTAACCAGGAGAGGGAAATACAGTAAACAGTTGCAGTTTACTTTCCATTAACTATATAACTTAAAAAGGAATTTGGAAATTCTACTCATGATGTTGCTTCAGTTGCTGAATATATTTGTAGCCAAGGCTGAGTGCATGTTATGCAAGCGTCACTCTGACATAGACCACATCTCTAGCAAGCATGCTATAAAATACCTTGCCAAAACTTATAACATTGCCACCAACCATAACAATTGAACAAGTTGAGCACAGAGATCTTGTATAAAAACAATCTATCCATTGTCCTATGAACATGTCTGATTTTCTAAATAAGTTGGCTAGTTCAGGTCAAGATAGGCAACAAATCCATGAAATGCAGTGGAGGTGTAAAGATGGGATGATGGGAGAGGTAGGAGTGGCTCCAGAAGTCGAGAGAGAGAGAGAGAGAGATCATCTGAATGGATAGCTAGGGTGGATTAGTTTGGTAGTTGGGGATGATCTAAGGAGGTGAGGATCATGGTGATGATTAAGAGATTTTCTTTTATTTTCCAGGAATCCTGATTCCTGAGACAAATTGAATAAAATGAGGATGGGAAAATTTAGATGGTACCAAGTAACTTCCTGGATAAGTTGTGTTTCTTTTTAAACTTTAAAGCTGAAGATTTACTTCCATGAAGGATTTTGATTTATTTTATTTTTGCCGTTAAATTTATCATAAATAGACTGAAAGAAAATCTAATAAAAGTTCAATAGAATAGACTAAACTTCGGAAGGCTCAACAGTAGAAGGTTGAAAACCTTGAGGGGCTTAAAGTTAAGTTTTCCAAATAACTTATAAATTGGGGAAAAAAGGAGTTATGGTTAATATTTCGTATGCATGGTGCAGCATATTTGATCTAACCACCCAAATCTATCCTGCCTATTTCCTACCATTGGCTTCTCTTGGAAATCTGACTAAGGTATTCTTTCTTAAAGTTCTTTATCAATACGCTGCATTGTTCATGAACTTTAATTTGTTTCATCCCTCTTGAATTATATCATTCTTTTATCTCGCATATATCATATGGCTCCTGTGTATGCTTTTCCATGCCATTCCCTTTGTACTAGCATAGCACAGATCTCAAAGAAGAGCAGAACATGCCAAGGTTGAGTACAGATGCATTCTCAGTGCGTGGTGTTTACATACAGCATGCTTCATAATATGAAAACTTATGTTTAATTCATGGATTTGAATAGTCTACAGTTACCATGGCATACCAAAAATGTTTACCTAAAATGTTATTATCATGTTTAATTAGAAAAAAAGAATTGATTTTAATATTTCAAGGAAAGCAGGTAGGAGGAAAATAGTGGAGAAGCCAGGAACATGCAAGTTAGTTATGTCGTCTAAAATCAACGAATCAAGGGTTTTGTTTCATCACAAACTGCTTCAAAATTATGACCTATATAATTAGAAACTCATAATATGTAATATATTTTATCTAAGTCAATTTTTTATTTGAGAGTAAATTAAACTAATAGAGAATCGGTTTATCATAATGTCAAGAGTTATATTGTTTTCCTTCAATTACATTCGTAGTCCATTTCTGTGCCAAATAGGGTTGAGTTGATCAAGTGGAGCCATGCTCAACAGAAGCACCGACTTGCTGTGGACTCTCCATTTTTCCTTTTTGTTGCAAAAAACTTATCTACTAAATGTTCAAGATTTTACTTGATTTTTTGGATATTGACATTTACACAGGCTGTGGCTAGAGGACTGAAAGATCCTTCATTTCGTGTAATTCAAAACCATTTTGCTGTCTCAGGAAATCTGGGAGAGGTAGCTGCAAAGGTACATTACTGTAGTTTATGGTGTATTGCATTGCTT
Source organism: Hura crepitans (assembly GCA_948208565.1). Lineage (NCBI taxonomy): Eukaryota > Viridiplantae > Streptophyta > Magnoliopsida > Malpighiales > Euphorbiaceae > Hura > Hura crepitans. The sequence continues at coordinate 14,225 of CANXYI011049223.1, forward strand.
AAGAGGTTTCTTATGATGAAGTCATCTTGTCATGATTTATTTTTTCAGTTATTACATATGTAGGATGTTTTTGCCTTTGTCACGTTAAATATAGTAAAAACCGTATATTTTTCTTCTAGTCTGGTGGTATTATGACTTTTTGCTATTACTATTTTTAGTTACAAGTGCATAACTTGTTTTTCTTCTAGTGTCAACCATTTCTTCCCCCTCACAAATCATTGAGTCTGCTAGTTGTTGACCAACATGATGTTTTGCTCATGATTCAGAAAGGTAGATTACATGGAAATTGCAGGAAATTAAAAATAACAGTCAACTATATTCCAAGGCTGAAAGGGATGAAAGTAGTGAAAAAGGATTTGGCATCCTCTGTCCTGTAGAAGAGGTAGCCTAAACTGGGTAGGATGAGGAAACTGATCCATATAGCCAAGTCCAATTAGTTGCAGCTTAGTTGAGTTTGAGTTAGGTTTTTCAAAGATCATAAAAAAATAAAAAATAAATAAAAATCTTATTGTGCTAGATGTAACAATGTGGTTAACATGATGAGTTGCACTGAATGTTTCCAGGGATAAGCATTTCAATTAATTCTGGAGGAGAATTGTGTTAATACTGAATGCTTGTATCTTAAATGAAGTGGTAGTCCTGCCAAGTTAATTTGGACCCATTTTGGAAGTATTTACTGGTGTTGTGGAGAATGCAGAAGAAATAAAGAACAACGACATTAGAAGAAAAGAAACACCAATATTTACTTGTCATGAAGCATATATTAACATCAATTACGTTATATTACTATAATACTGATGGGTGAATGAAAATTCTTAATTTTTAAAGTGGTGTAGTGGAAAAGCTAATAGCAATTACATTTCAGCAACGAGGGCTAGAATAGGGTGTTTGTGGTTGGAAAATAGTTAGGATAAACCCCAATTCTAGATTGAATAATATTCCTAATTAATCAAGTAAAATACTTTATTAAATATTACAAGAAACTGAAATCCTAAATTAACTTTGATGTTCCTGCATCATAAAGAAACTGTCACCTTATAGGATCAAAGCTGTGGTTGAGAGCCCAAGAATCATTTTTGTTTTAAAGCTTGAACGGATGACAAGTGCAAACCCACATTTATCTTGTGTTAGTATTTTATTTAAAATGAATGGGAGGACTCAAGATCTCAACATCGGACTATCTGGTCAAACAGCTGTTCTAGCATAATAACAAATCTAGAACTTCAAATATTTGGTGATGGCCCAAGAAATGGTCTTAATTTTATTGGATGTCAAATCTCTAATAATTATGAAAATTGACTTTTACTGTCAAGCTGTGGTGAAATCAGCTTGACTTCGTCATGGGAAAAGCAAACCAACATTGTGTTATGAAGTAGTTGCTTGACTTATGAAGTTATGATATTTCGTGATGCTTTAGACTTGCATTTATTTGTTCAAATTGATTATTATATCTAGTTCCTTTAAGCAAAAATATGGATTTGTGAGAGATTTCTTG